>JADRCD010183578.1:2515-25776 GCA_019843815.1 Montemys delectorum
GAGAGAGAGAGAGAGAGAGAGAGAGAGAGAGAGAGAGAGAACGCCCCAGCTGCCAGACTTTGATTGACTGACTCTGACTCTGGACTGGAGCCAGGTAGAGTCTTGTGCAATTTAGCCGCATATTCTGCTACTGGAGCTAGGTTCCTTGGCCCAAAACACACAATCTTTTTACATTATTAAAACGTGCATCTTTTTAAAACAAAGCAAAACCAAAAGTAAGTATTTATGAGCTAGCCAGCTTCCCCATTCTCTGACAGTAACCATGAGTTAGTGCTCACTCCTTACACTAGCTCCCGTGAAGCGTGTGGTCTCTAAGATGACTGCTTCTTTCATGTTGCAAATGGGAAAATTCTGGGTCTAAAAATCTCACTACCAGTACAGAATGAAACCGTTGTAACTTAAGAAAAATAGCCAAGGGTAAGGAACAAAAACAGAAACAAATCACAGTCTAGCTACTCTCTCTGAAACACCTGGCATCCATCTCTACAGCTCTCCTTCCCAAATCACCTTTCCTCCATTTTCGGATGATCTGATTGCTCAATTACTCGAATGTCTGGTTTCCTTTTCTCTTTGGGATCTGCAATAGAGGGGAAAACAAGTAGAGACAGTCTAGGCATTTTTATTTTAGAGACAAACCTCAAAGGGTAAGAAAAATCTCATTAAACAGAAAAATGTTTAGTGGTTTTTTTTTTTTTTTCCCATGAGAACAGTTTCAAATGTGTTTTTACTTGGTGTGCTGGGCATGGAGCTCAGTGATAGAGTACTTGCCCTGGAGTGCATGAGGCCCTAGGCTCAATTCCCAGCACAAAACCCAAAAGCCGGCTTTGCAGCATTGTTACAGACTTTATAGTATGACCGGTAGCAAGCCCAGTTATAAGCATATTTCCAGACTCATGACACTGAGGTGGCAACGGGAAACAGCAAGTAAAGCAGAGGAGGAAAAGAAGCAGTACCCAGTATTAGTGAAGCGCTGGAGACTGTAGAGAAGGATGACCAACCTGCACAGGTGAGTGAGGATGAGACAGCACCAAGGTGCCAGACAGCAGCAGGACATACAGCAATCCCTGTGGAGGTTTCCAAGCACATGAAGAACATGGCTTCTTTGCTGTCTGCACTCTCAATGAGTCTGATGAGACATCATGTGGGTGTGTGCAGTGCCCTCAGCATGCCTGGGGAGTTGTCTGTTACCCATTCGCTTATTCTTCTCACGGTATTTAATTCTTTTACATTTGAAATGGATATGATTTGGGCTTTAATAATTCCCACTTTATTGGAGAGGAATTTTCAGATAAAGGGCGCCTCTAATTCCAGACATAAATACCTGCTTGTGAGCCTGTAGTAATGGAATGAATCAAATACATAAAGGCTTACTTTGGAAAGTCCACTTTCGTCTTCATTTACAGATAACTTTGTGGAGGTACAACATATTATTAGGGAGAGGTAATATTAAAACAATAGCTTGTAAACTATAAAAAGTATGATATAGATACCTGTTGGCAAGTTGGAGAAAATTTCGGCCATCATAAATTTCCTCTCACCTCATCAATCGAAGTTTCTTTGACATCCTAAATTCCTCAATTGTTCGACTAATTAGTAACTGCTTAATAGTTAGAAAAGAAAAGAAACGTTTTCCCTCCCACTAATATATAGATTATATGCTTAATTAATTCCTAAACACAATTAGAAATTAGTTTTGGTCTTTTATCTTTTATCAGATAAATGTGTAATAACAATAGAATATTTTGTTGACTAAAATTTAAGGGACATCTACTAAGATACTATTTGAGTACTTCTCTTGGCCTAAATATGTTAATTAGGCTACCTTTTTATCCCAATATCCACTATACTCTCTAAAATGGATTTATCTTTAATAGCCATCTATTACTTTCTTTTATTTCTATTCTCACTTATATACTACATTCAGAGTTAACCTTACAGGACATTACTAAATCTATAAGAAAACAGAAAAATACTCAAATGAGACATGTAAAGCAATTTTGGTATGTCTAGTTCTAAGTATATATACACACATATATGTATATATATACTCACAGATACATATGCAATTTTATATAACATAAATATATATATATAACTAATATATATTTATGGAGCCCCACATAATTTCAAATTTTCATATACAATCCATAATTAGGTTCAGGCCTCTCATTTCTCAAACCAATGTCCCTCTATTACTTTAACTCAAGAATCCACATATATTCATATTTAAAAACCATTAAATATAAAATGTATGGCTTCCTATTCATAATAATATAAATTGGGACCAATGAAAAGGTGTTTTAAAACAATCAGTACACACATCCCATGACATGATTAATGACTTACAAGCAAGAAATGATATTACATTTGTGTTGTCTTTTATTTTATTCACATGACACTAATCACAAGACTGATGATGTGAAGTGATTGAGAGGGTTAGAAATTGGTTGTGTTAGTAGCAAGCAAGTTAGTGACTGGCAAATTATCTTATAGGCTTTCTAGAGCTGTAGAGTATTCATTAAAAACTTAAAACATTATCGTGTTAAAATTGGACAAACATTCAATGAAAAACATCAATCACTTAAATACTGATTATAAAAAAGTAAAATATTGTGTTAGATGCATTGAATGCATTGAGAATAGCCTTCCTCTTGTCAAAATAATAGGATATTCAAATCAGTTTAAGACAGCAAGTTCTGAAACTTTTCTAAATGTAATAAAATTGGGTTGAAAAGGAACAAACAAACAAAAACCCAAACCAAACCAACTAACCAACCAAACAAAAGGGTTGAGCCACTTTTAATTGTGACAGGACTGTAGTTAACGAGGGTACTTTCATTAGATTCTTTTTTTTTAAAATAAAGTCCTTTAAGTCATGAAAAGGAAAAGAAAACATGATTAAATAATTGTTATAGATTCAGATATCCCACTTCATTCATTCATTCATTCATTCATTCATCAGTTTGTTCATCAATACTAGGGGACTGGATGTAGGGTCTTGAGTATTCTAGAAAAAACAGGCTTTACTTCGAATTCTATTTTGTTGGCACACTCTTTTTTGTTATTTTATTTTGTTGAGACAGGGTCTCCCTGTGTAGACCAGGCTGGCCTTGATCTCAGAGAGATCTCCAGCCTCTGTGTCCTAAGTGCTGAAATAAAGTTTCCTTGTGTAGCCCAGGCTAGCTTCCAACTTGCATTTTTCCAGCCTCAGGCTCCCAAGTTCTGGGATGACCCTAGATATCACAAAGGTGTCACTATTTAACACAAAGCTGAATCGGGTTGATGCGTATCTATAGAGGAAAAAAAAATCTTCATTATATGAGGATAAAAATTCCAAATACTTGGAACTGGAAAGATGGCTTAGCTGGCTGCTCTTGCAAGAGGACTCAAGTTTCACATAGGGCAGCTATGTGATTTCACCTTAGCAAAAAGGATGGCAAATATTTCCCTCTCACTGTGTGGTCAAATTATGTTTTTAAGTCAAGTGGATACAGACTAGTTTGGTTTATATGAGGTATGGATTGTAGATGTTCAGGCAAGTGCCACATTTCCAAATTGGGCATAATTACAATATTTGTGAACTACAAGATCTGAAAAAAAGGAAGATTAAATGTGGAGAATAAAGAGATATTTTAAAATTTGTTTTGATTAAATAACATGCTGAAATAAAAATTTTTAAGGCTTAAAATATGGTTATTGTTAGAACAATAGATCAGTGCTTATGTGAAAGCAAGGGATTCTACAAAAGAATTTTACATACACACACACACACACACACTTTTTTTTTTTTGAAGACAGAATCTCATATAGGCAAACTGACTCCAAACTCTCTACAGGCACATACACCCAGTTTCTATGATGCTAGGGGTCAGATCTAGCACTTCATGTGTGTTAGGCAAGTATTAGTCTATGATGCTAGGGGTCAGATCTAGCACTTCATGTGTGTTAGGCAAGTATTAGTCTATGATGCTAGGAGTCAGATCTAGCACTTAATGTGTGTTAGGCAAATATTAGTCTATGATGCTAGGGGTCAAATCTAGCACTTCATGTGTATTAGGCAAGCATTACTATACCAAGTGAGCTGCATCCTAGCCCTCACAAATATTTCACCTTTACTTAACACGACTAACTGAAACTGCTATTGAAAAGGTAAGGAGCATTTTTCAGAGGGTATCTGACTTTTCATCTGACTTGTCTCACTTGCATGGACTTGTACAGCATGGATCTCTAACAACTAGTGAAATCCGGACTGGCGGTTCTAACTGACAAGCTGGCTTGACTTTGTGCAGCGGAGTGCTGATTACGTTAACCAAACAACTTCATGAAAATTGGACAATGTTATCCTCATTATAATTTAATCATTGTACTAAGCTGATTTTTACCAAGATAACAGAAAAAATTCAACCTTGATTAAGCTTGGAATATGGATCACTTATTTAGGGACTCAAAACTCATTTTTATTACTGTTAAGTAATTAGATAAAAGAAAATTATGACCCAGTTTAAACTTTCTTTTTATAGATTTGTTTTCTAAGAATGAATGTTTTGCCCGCCTGCATGTATGTATACCACGTGTGTGCCTGGTGCCTGTGGAGGTCAGAAGACGGCATCAGATTCCCTGGAACTGGAGTTATAGATGTTGGTTGTGAGTTTCCATGTCAGGAATTGCACCTGGATTCCTTGGAAGTACAATAAATGCTCTTTAAATGCTGAGCCAACTCTCCAGGCACAGTTTTTTAAAAATATTTTTAAATATGTATTAGTTATTTTCATTTCAGATACAAGAAATGATTATACTTACTGGACTGTTTTCTTATTAATCTTAAGTGCATACTGTAGAACATAAATGGCAATTTTTTTAGTAGTTTGCTTTACTTTTTTTTTTTTTTTAATTTTTTTTGGGGGAACCCTGCTTAGAAGGCACAGAAAACAAGCTTGTTAGAAGAACTCAGATGCTGGTAGCAGCTCCTCCCTGCCTGACACAATGAATGTCCTCATCCCTTGCTAATGCTGGGATCGAGATCCATGGGACAAGCACAGAAGGCTTCAAGAAAGTAAAGAGGCCTGTGAAGGAAGGTCCAGCCCAGCACTGCTGGCCTCTTTGTCCTCACTGTTAGAGAGACCGCACATCACCAGAGCACCACCAACTTTCCTGCTCTCCACCAGAGAAACTGCAGTTCCCTAAATGCTGGCCTAAGCCACACAGTGGGACAAGTGCCACTGCCACAGGGAAGTTTTATTCCTGGCTTTATGACGCCTCAGGTATATTCAGATGCTGTTTCTTATGAAAGCATGTTTTATTTGATTTTGAAATATCATGAGTGATATTTCTCCCATTCACTGGGGGAAATCCACCAAACATTAAAGTCAGAGCAATCAACAGTGAAGGCTACAAACACTGAAATTAGCACAAAACAGATGCTGGGGAAAAAAAAAAAAAAAGCAGACGCTAAACTTCCTCTGTAAGCTTGAGGCATTTCCAAAACATCTACATGAAGTGTCTGGGTAGGTGGGTATGTTCATTTCAAGGGCAGGTAAATAGAAAATAAAGATCAAAACGGTGAGGTATTTTTACCTCCGATGTAAAATCTAGTTGAAGAGGAGCTCCTAGAGTCTCTCATATTCACATTCACTTTATTCTACAGGTGTATTTCCTCAACAACGAATATTCTTGTTAAGAACAGAAATCATAGACTAACTTGATTTAAAAATGGTTGAATCTCAGATATTCTGTGAACTAAAGGTGGAGTGAGAAATATTTAAAACCTTTTAAAACATAGTGATTTGTGTGTGCACCTACATCTGTGTGAGTGTGAAGGCCAGAGGACAACCCTTGGGAGCTGCTTGCTCCCTCATCACCTGGGCCCCAGGAATTGAGCTTAGGTCATCAGGCGTGGCGGCAAGTGCTACTCTGCCAGCTGAGCCATGTGCTGGCCCCAATTTTTATTCTTTTATTTTCAAACTTGATCTACTGTGTGGACATGGTGGCACATACCATAATCTCAGCCTTTTGGGAGGCAGAGGCAGGAGGATGGTCTTGAGTCAAAGAATTTGAGGCAGGTCTGGGTAATATAGCTAGATTGTCTTGAAACAAAGAAAAGCAGACCTCAAGTATCTGAAATCCCACAGTGCATTGTCCTAATGCAGCGCTCTCCACCATCTCCCGGGCTTGCTGCTTTGGTCTGCCCAGGCAGACGCCTCACAGTGTGCTTGAACATTTGCTGTGAGCGTTGGTTTTTTTTTGTAAAGAAATGCTTAATGATGACTAACGTCCTCTCAAGGAAGAAAAAAATCCTAAGAGCTTAGTATGTTGGTTCGTGCTTATAATCCAAGAGGATCATGTGTTCATGGCAGCCTGGGTTACATAAAGACTCTGTCTACAAAAATAAGACAAAACATGCACGATGAATTTCTAGGTCAATTTTCTTACAAAAGAGGAGGGAGTTAAAATGAAGCACTTGAATATGGTTTCTGAAAATTCTTCATCACATTAAAGTTGAGTTAAAGTTATTGTCTTTTATATAGAACTAAATGATACCAGAACTTACAAACAGCAAGTCCATAAATATCATCTTCCACTTAGATGATTTATGTAAAAACAAACTAAAGAACACTCTGACCTAATTTCAGATTTTTTTTCTTTCAAAAAAAATATAGTATGAAACAAAAAAAAGGCTGGAGGAAACCTTCAATATAATTTGGATCAAATTCATGAATCAATATAGAAAAAGACAAAGGTAGATTACTTTCAAATGATAGTTTAAAATTATGTAATTCCTTATACAGACAAAGTACTTCACATGACTGCTTAATAGACGTTCATCTATGTAAATAAATGTGGCATACAATGAAAGCACTTTGAATAATGAAATACCAAGAAAATCTCTCCTGTTACCAATTCTTGGACTTGTAGGTAGAGTTAAGAAAAACTATAAAGAGCTCTGTCATAACATTACATACAGAGTCATGTACTGATGTTAATGAATTGCATTAAGATGTTAGCTATCAACATTAATTAAGAAAAGGAAAGGCTCACAGAATATATAAAACATATGAGGCATAGTCAAAGAACTGCCCCAAAGATAAGGCTACCTATATGAAAATAAATCATTTACTTATGGAGAGCAATTAAAAGTGCATGGGTAGAATCTGATTCTTAGTTACTAAGGTATTCCAAAGGAAGGAAAAAAATCCTGCCAAGTTCTTATCCTCTGTAATTTCTACCCAAATATCTTCACCAATTTCACTTCTGCCAGCAAACAATACAGCAGGAAATAATGAAATTTCACATAAGAACTCCAAACCTTAGAATAAGTTTAATTTCTCCCCTCTGAGTGATCCTGCCAGGTGCCACAGGTCTGACTAGCACCTCTGCCAATGTATTCGTCTTTGCAAAAAGTGCATTTGACATCACTTCGTATAGTACAGTAAATATTTACGTTATCTGAAGTGCATTTGGAAAACAATCAAAAACACAGATTAATACACCATAAAAAGATTAATTCCCTTTAAACAAAGACATTCTTATAAAGTATGGTAACACAGTAGGCACGATAAAGAATATAAATTGTGTATCAATTATTGGCAGAAAACCCGATTCTTTACAAAGCCCACACAAATGGGGAAGAAGACATTTTCATACAAAGAAAAAGTATTACACTATTATACAACACTTTTAATTGTACATTTACAAATTTTTGGCACATTAAAAGGAACTGAAAAGACCATAAAGTAAAGGACAAAGTAACTAAAAGATACAAGAGAGAGAAAAATCCTCATGTGAGAAACACTAAGTATTAACACAGGAGAGAAATAAAACAAGCTGGCTGAATTTCCTGAAATGTTGTTATATGTAACAGCAGTATGCTTTTTAAAAATCCCTAGTGGCAAGGCCTCTCTACCTTGCTGTGGCTGGCTGGACGTGGCCTGGGTAGGACCTTCTTGTACTGGTTGCTTGTCTTTGCCTAGCCAGAAATGACTGCCCTGAGCCTGTGCTAGCTAGTCTGTCTTCAGCCGCCTTTTTATGTAGAGTCATTCCCTGAAACATTAGAAAGAACAAATAGTGATTGGTGAAAACATGGAATATTCTACAAAAATAACTGTCATCATGCAGAATTTTTTACTACAATGAATAGCAAAGCATAATTTATTAGGAAAATTAATTCCACTTATGGCTTCAAATTTATGAAATCCTTTTCATTCTAATAATTAAGTACAAACCTTCCTTTGGAAAAATTAAGACTTAATTTTGTGAATTTACAGCAATCAAAACAACAGACAATGGAGAACGATTTTTAGAATATGTCAACTATACACTCCTTTCAAATCAAATGGTGATTTTCCAAGAAAAGTGCAATTGATTGGTAGTAGCTGATTCAAACTGTGGAAATCACAGGACTCATCAGAAAGGAAAACCACAAATGCACTTGTTTCTTCCAATGGAAAGCCGTACTAGGTACCATACATACATACCACAGCACCATTTTTCTTCTCTTCAGGGCAGACTGGCATTCTCAAACAAACTAAGACAAGTTTCTGACAACCCACAACACAGGGCTCAACAATAAGTGACCTCTCTTGAAAGCAGAAAGATCACCTATTCTCTTTGAAGAGGAGCAAAGTCTCTGGGCTACAGTAGATGGGAGGGAGACCTCGAGGGCACTATCGGGATTTGGAAACATAGTGGGTGACAATGGTCATCGCCTTACTAAAGTCAGAAGACTATGGAGACTGGGGCTGAGACAGTGTGGGATTCTCTAAACAAGACAATGAACTAACCTAGCAAGAGAAACTAAGACTGCCGGTCAGTCCCACCAAAAACTTGATGCAGGTAAGCTGATGCAGAGAAGTGGAGGCTAACAATGAAGAAATAGTGCATGGAAAACTGGGGACTAGAAAAATCCATCTTCCCATTACTAATTAGCTTCTAGAAAAACACCGGCCATAGCTTTGCATTCTGAATATAACTTTTGTCTTTCATATGCACCTAAGAACACAACACATTTTCCTCAATGGGAAATTATGGAATATGCTTTTTCCCTGTGTTTGTTTTGTTTTCTTTGAGGCAGAGGATTACTATTGAGCCCAGCTAGCCTGAGACAGACTAGGTCACCCCAGCGGCCCTGATCCGATATTACTGTCTGTGTTTCCATGCCTGGTCTGAGCTTTCCCCTTGCACTAGGTTCTAAGGACTGAATTCAGGCCAGGCATGTGCAGCAAGCATACTACCTATTGAGCAGTCAACCCCTAGAATATACTTTTTAATTCAACTTTAACTTAACAAATACATTTGAAGGTTTGAATAAAACTGACTGAAATCTACTGAAACCATTTTTACTATCTATAATGAAATTACATTTCAATTAAAAAAATTCTAATTTTTCAAGCAATTAACTGATGGGGAACCTGGACTTTTGTGCTCTAGGGCTCCACCACTGAGTACACTTTTCACATACTTTTAATATGTCAGTAGCCAACACAAAGTTATTTGTTAAGAAACTTAATATCTTGCCCCAGCATTCACTACCATCTTGACTCCTATTTAAGTTTTCTGAGATGTAAAACTTCCTGCATATAAACAGATCCTCCTATTCGTTACCTTCTGTGAGTAGAACTTGAATGTGTTTATTTGGAATTACCCTTCACTCTGAAAAGTTAAAAATTAGCACTATCCTTCAGTTCCATGTCACAGAATAAATAAATCTCGTTCTGTAAGAATCAATATGTGAGCACTACGTGAAGCCATAAAACCAGTCCGGGTTGTGAAATTGCTGACAGGGTGGTGAGACTGGGAATACTAAGCTTCAAAGAAGACAGAATAGTGGGGTAGGGTTAATGCCCAGAGAAATCCCTTTATGCGATTTATATTCTGTACTTTTAAATTAAAAATTATATTTGTTAATAATATTCTCATTCAAAGTTATTTCCTTCTGAAAGAAAAATTACAATAAAATCTTAAACTTTGGTCAATATCGTGGTGTATTATAGACACATGTCATGAAACATGTATTTAGTAAAGAACAAGTCACATTTTAAGGTTGGAGAATTAGCTTTCAAGAGATAGTAGTAACTGTAATATTAAAATAAAAATAATACTTTTATGCCAACAGAGATGCTGTTAGACAAAAGGGGAAAACGTGAAGAAAAGCCGAATTCCCCAAACATTTGGGCTAGGGAGAAGGCCTGGCCCACCCTGCTTCCACAGGGTCCCAAAGCACAGCCTACCTAACAGAGAGAGGAGGCGCCTCGTCCCGCATAATTCACACACAGCTGTATATCAGTGGCCGAACAATTACTGACTTCCCTTACACACGCTTAGCTTCTTTGCTTGTGTACTGGAATATTCCATTTCAAAACCTTCAGTAGTCAAAGTCTAAAACTGGACATTTCCAAGTCCCATGAGACCATTAAACTATCTGTAAAGTAGTGTCATTTTGCAAAGCAGGAACTACTGCATCTGCTTAGGTATTACCATGTCTGCTTTCCCTACAAGTGGTTCCAAGGATTAAAACTAAACTGGTGCTGGGCAGTGGTGGCCCACATCTTTAATCCCAGCACTTGGGAGGCAGAGGCAGGTGGATTTCTGAGTTCGAGGCCAGCCTGGTCTACAGAGTGAGTTCCAGGACAGCCAGGGCTACACAGAGAAATCCTGTCTCAAAAAAAAAAAAAAAACCCAAACAAACAAACAAAGCTAACCTGGTGTCTTCTATTGTCTGGGAATGATGCTTTCACAGTGACTTAGCCTATGTACGGTGCTTTTCACTTTCACAGGGACTTAGCCTATGTATGGTGCTTTTCACTTTCACAGGGACTTAGCCTGTGTATGGTGCTTTTCAGTTTTAAGGTCTAAAGGCTTTGTTAGTATACATTAGGAGAGAAATTACTTTCAGATTCTGTTGGTAGAATTACTTCTACAGTATAAGCAGTATCATGACACAGTCACCAAACTTTGCATTATATTTTGAAATACTTTCCCTTACCATATTGTACCAGGCACTAACAATGTATTTCTCCTCCATGTCTCTCTGACTCTTCGTTTTCTCATATTCTTTCTGAAGCACAACCACATGTAAAGATACAAATGAGTTCAATATAAAAAATAGTTACAATTAATTGCCTAAACCAAAGAATACAAGTGTATACTACAGCAAGGCAGTATTTATGGTGTGGCGTCGACTGACCTCTAAGGAGTGGAAGAGTCGGTCCCGTTCCTGAAGTTGGTTTTTAAGAGCTTGTATTTCTGGTGCTGCTCCTTGATTCTGCTTAGGGTCTAATGTACGGATAACCTGCAAAAACAGAAGAAAAACAAAGCATATATATATGTTCACACACAGAACCTAAAATTTAAAACAGAAACAACCCCCCTCAAACATTAAGAGTCTAGCATCTAAGAAAGCAGTCTTAAAAGTGAAAATGAGGCAGAGGCCACAGCCTAGTGTTACCGTGCATGCCTAGTACACATGGGGCCCTAGGTCAATCCCCAGTACTGGGCCACAAAGTGCATTAGCGATAGATATCACTACCATAGCATGCATGAAGCTCTGCTACTAATTCCTAGCACCTTATCCCAATCAAACAAAGCAGAAAAGAAACATACGCAAGCGCTATCAAGGACACCTAAGAATGTAAATGTATGAAATAAAACTGCTGTAAATTTCCAGTGACACAGACAGAAGAACCAATTCTCGATTACTGGGTATTGCTAAAGAGATGCTATCCACAGCTCTTTTCTGTTTTACTGCAGCTAGCCCTAGGCACATAATCAGAAAGGCACACAAGAGTGAATCTTACACAGGCCTGCCTCTTCTGTGAGCGCTATGCTTGGGGCATGAACATGGGATGCAATTCTACCTGACTCCTTACAGATTTCTGGGAAGAGAGGTCATTTTGTTCTTCACCAATAGTTTTATTATCAAAATGTTAAAACAGACAGACCTTCAAATATTTCACATCCATTTATTTTTAACTTGCATTTACCAATTGGTACTTTGTCATTTATGTTCTCCCCCAACACTCTTTTATGTGTTAGAAATAATTCACAGTCCCAATGACACATAACACTTAAACACTTCAGTATGTACATCCTTCAAGCTTTCTACTTCATTACCATAGTAAGATTACGACCTGTAAGAAAATATCAGTTCTGTAAAATGGCCAGTAGTAAGCCTATGTCTCCATTTCCCACTTCATAGGTGGGGGGATTGGGGACTGACTTCCTTGTGCATGCTAGGAAAACACTCTACCTATGAGGCACATATTCCTAGATCTCTTCGTACCTTTTATCTTGAGGCATGGTCTTAGTAAATTGTTCAGGTTGACTTTGAACTTTCAACCCTCCTGCTTTGGCCTTATGAAGTGGCTGGAATCTCTTGGCCAAGGTGTCTCTCATACTTGATTCTTTGTCCTCAATATTGGACTCAAAGATTGATGCAGTCTACCTGGCAAGCAGGCTCCCATAGCACCTCTCAGAACTGGGCGCACAGGGGTGCAGCAATGCCCAGGTTTATGTGATTGCTGGGGATCTGAAATGAGGTCCCGATGCTTATGCATCAAGCACTTAACCACTGAGCCATTTCTCCAGTCCCTTAAATTTTGTAAAAACAAAGATTTGTTTATTTGAGTATGGGTGGTTCTCTAGCATGTATGCATGTGTATCATCAGTATGCTTGGTGCCCATGGGAACCAGAATGGCCACTGGAGCCCCTTGGAACTGGAGTTACTGAAGGTTGCAGTCTGCCATGTGGGTGTCTAGAGCTGAACCTGGTCCTCTGTACAAGCAGCAAGTGCTCTTAACTACTGAGCCATCTCAATCTCTTAGAACCTTTTTAGGTCTATAAAATTTAATGAATTTATATATAATGACTTTTTTTTTAACCATGGCATTTTCATGCATTTATGGCATTTATTATACTGTTCTTGGGCAAGTGAGATGGCTAGTTGGTAAAAGCGCCTGCTACCAAGCCTGAGGCCCCGGTGCCACCCATGGAACCTACATGATAGAACAAGAGCTCTGACCTTGTTCTTATTTGTTCTTGTCTGTTCACATACGCTATGAAGTTTTGTTTTCTTCCTTCATGTGTTGTTAACTCTAACTACTGCTACAGCGGTTCTGTTGCTTATTTTTCTATAAGGTGCATTTTCTTGTTGCTAATCAATTTCTGGAGGGACCTGTTTTGATCACTACTTCTTGCTCAGGATCTTTCTCTGCTTAGAAGGCTTCTTTGATTATTTTCTGTGTAAGGACATAATGTTATATGGATACTATACTTCCAGGCTAGAGGACAACATTGCTGGAAAGAACAGTAAGATAGTTACAAGTTCATACTCACACTTTTGGCTTTCTCTAAGTATTTTTTATAGCGTTCTTCCATTTGCTTCATTTCTTCTTCTTTCTTTCGTAAAGCTTCTTGCAATTCTTCAATTCTTAAGGCTGCCCATAAAGATGACCATAAAAAGTTAAAATTTAATATCATTAAATTAAAAATGATTTATTAATAAATAGTAGTTTGGTTTATTTTTATACATAATTTTCTCTTTAAGAAATAATCTGTATTTTTATTTTACTAAAATCCTCTGTATTAAGTAAATAAAACATCAGTATTAAGCTACATAAAGTAAAAAGTATCAATTGATGGATACTTCAGTCTAAATTCTGATATGTGCCATAGAGACATAATGCTTAGGTGAAATGCTTAGTGAAATAAGCCAGGCAGGAAAGTATAAACACAGTTCTACGTGTGTGAGTTTCCTAAATAGCCACGCTCAGAGACAGAGGGTAAAGTAGTGGATAACAAAGGATGAGCAGAGGCAGAAACAGTTCCGGGTGAGCAGATGCAGTGATTTACAGGTGGGTAGTGGTGAGGCTGCATGACAGTGTATTTAATTCTACTGCACTGTATTCTTAAAATGGCTACCTGCTCCTATGTATATTTTGCTGTATCTTAAAATTAAAGTTTGCCATTTCATTTTCATGAAACGAAGTTAAACTAATTACAGTTATAAATACCAAAAAAGTATATGTCTAGGGCTAACTTATCACAATTACCTTGAAAGTATTTAGTGTCATATAATCTCCATTACAATCCACAGGTAAAGAATTCATAAGCTTAGTACTTTAAGAAATAAGGCAAATTCTTAAGAATTTTTTATTATTATTTTATGTGTGTGTATCTGTCTGTGTGTGGGTGTGTGTACTTGAGTACAGGTGCCCATGGGGCCAGAGACACTGGCTCCTCAGAAATTAAAGTTATAGGTCCTTATGCACCTGACACAGATGCTGGGAACCAAACTTTGGACTCCTACAAGGACAACAAGAGTGCTTTGCTCTGAGCCATCTCCCCAAAACTTGACAACTTCTTCTTCTTCTTCTTCTTCTTTTTTTTTTTTTTTTTGGTTTTTTTTTTGAGACAGGGTTTCTCTGTATAGCCCTGGCTGTCCTGGAGCTCACTCTGTAGACCAGGCTGGCCTCGAACTCAGAAATCCGCCTGCCTCTGCCTCCCAAGTACTGGGATTAAAGGCGTGCGTCACCACTGCCCGGCGACAACTTCTTTTTTAATACACTATTTTAACTTTTTAAAAATTTTCTTAAGCATATGAGTATGTGCCTATGTGGGCATGTCAAATGTGTGTGGGTGTCATGGAGGCCAGATGAGTGTGTTGGATCCCTGAGGTTTGAGTTACAGGGGTTGTGAACCACCCAGTGTAGGTTCTGGCAATCAAATTCTTATTTTCTGGAAGTGCAGCATTACTAAGTCATCTTCTCTAGCTCCTTGAGGGAAATTCTAAGTGGCTGGAATAGCTAAAAGGCCTATTGAAAGAAACAAGTTACATAAATTCATTATCTCTAAATCAGTGTATGGTTAATGACGCTACTAGGAAAAACTCACAGCTGTTGTTAAATCGCGGCTCAAGATCTTCAATAATGGCTCTCTTTTTCTGCAATTCATTGTTGGCTTCATGCAGCTTCTCTCTGTAACAAAATGTGTGACTAGATCAACACCCACTCCTGTTTTTGCATCCACTTCTCTTTCCTGTGCTGGAGATCCAGTTTAGTACTCATTCATACTACACAAGTTCTCTGCCCTTGACTACATGCTTAGCCCTTGTTTCTGTATTCTTTTTTCATTTTGAACTAAAAATTTATTATATATAAAATAGACTTGGATTGCACACAAGTTCTTTGAAAAAAGATAAACAGACTACAGCTTTTTTAAAAAAGGCAAAACCTAGTTCTTTTGGTTTGAAACAATTTCTTCTACATAAAACAGCTATGAGGATCTTCATGTTTTAAAAATAAGGATATTGTAAAAATTAAATTTCAGTCTCTGAAAAGCTTTTCAATGCAAGCTTTGTTGACAAAGGTAAATAGCTAAAAACATAGACTTAACTGAAAGAACATTGCAGAAGACACAGATAGATACAACTTGAGCAGACCTCATAAGATAATGCAGAACAAAGGAAGTCAGATTCTGTTCATGACAAATCCAGCTTCAAAAGCTAACAGAAAGCGATGAGATTAGCACTGTGGCTAATACAGAGATGCAGTCAAGTCCACTGGGGGAAGAAGGATGGATTCTGTTAAATGTTCACATATGTTATCTGTGTATGAAGGGAAATAGTCACCAACCTTTATGTCCAGGAACTTAGGATATATAAATTACTATACAAAAGTTATGTTCCAATATAAAAAAGAATAAACAGGAATCTTTTCTCCTGTTAAAGTTGAATACTAATGTGATGTATAATTCATCCTCCAACTTATCCAATGTGGCACTATATAATACGCGCCACATACTATATAATAACTGAGCCTTTTGTTATATCTATTTCTAATGTTTTTCAAAGCATGATACTATAAGTTTCTTCCTGCTTTACTTATTTATTTTTTTAAGAGAAAATGTTTCACTGTGTAACTCTGGCTGACCTGTAACTCACTACATAGATCAAGCTGGCCTTGGATTCAGAGACCCACCTACCTCTGCCTCTCAACTGCTGGGAATAAAGGCATGCATTGCCATACCTGGATCTTTTTCTTTTTCAGCAAATTATTTTTCAAGGTCTAATTATCTAACACACACACACACACACACACACACACACACACACACACACACAGAGTATCTAATATATATAACACCATATATAACATATATCTAATATATACATATATGTATACACACATATATAATATTAAAGAATAAAATAACTAAGCACAGTCAAAGGTTAAAAACAAAAAATCTTCCTAAAGCCTTAGACATCACATGTCTATCTTCTTCCTAGGGATAATCAATGTCCAAATCAAATGTCCTTCTGATTTACATGATGGTTTGCTGCCTTTATCTTACTCCTAAGCAGTGTGACTTCTGTATTAATTACTAACTACATGTCTTCTAAAGGTTTCCTAATATATGTGGACAGCATTATCTCTAGAAATCTCAGGTATACACAGTAAAACTGCTATACTACAGGTTATGAGCATTTTTCAATGAAGAGGTTGCTGAGCAATACTCAGCAGTCAATGAGAATTATTATTGCTTTACAACTTTAGCAATAATTCTCATTACTGATTTTGTTTTTAAAACTAATTTGATATGTTTAAAAAGGATCTTTAGTACAGTTTTAAATCTGTACATTATTACTAAGAGGTCCTGTGGTGAGTCAAATATTCCTCCAAAAGATAAGTTCTAATCTCTAATACTGTGATTGTGACACCATTCAGAAACTGGATCTCCTTAGTTAACACTTAACAGGAAGTTGTACCAGGGCACACTCTGAACCCAATACTGTTGTCCTTATAGGAAGGCCCATGTTCTTCCTCAATTGTGGTTCCAGTTGCTTATGGATAGTTGACATCAAACTATCAGACAACCCCAGACAGGAGTAAGTTTTAAGTCCCATGATGTATGAAGTTGTATGGTAAACTTCCATGTGTCCTGTTGTGCCCTCTCTGGCATGTCAATTATCCCTTTGTCCTGCATATCCACTGTGTCGGTTATCTACTACTAGTTACTTAGTAACCATGTTGGTTATTGGAACAACTGTTTTAGGACAGTGTTATAATTGGTCTACTATATTAGTAAACTATTATCAGAAGTATTCAAAAAATGTAGAGTTCAGAACTACCAGTGATTTCAGGCATTCACTGAGCATCTCAGAAGAAATCTTGAGGATGAGGGAAGCACTTTACAGAAAGACTGTAAGTGAAAACAGAGGCTGCCAACGAACACCAAGGCCTGCCCACAGCTACCAGAACTAGGAGGAGGACTGGGGCAGGCTCTGCTCTTCATCCACTAGGAAACCAATCTGTCAACAACTGGACTTCAATTTTGTTGGCTCTATAACTATGAGAAAATAATTCTGTTTTCTTAGCCCCTTTATTTGTGGTAATGTTTTGCAACAGACTTAAGAAACTAACAGAGGCTCTGCCTTCACTAAAACATCCTGTCTAATGAAGGTTCTTAGTATGTGCACTACTGAACACACAACAATGGCTAAAGAGTAGATTTCTGACCCAAAGTCCTCCGCTTTTGTCAGACAGGAATGGACAATTCAAAATTACAAGATATGGCACGTTCTCATTCTAGCTAATCTTACAAAGGAAATCTGCATTGCTCAGTATACTAAGAATCTGCCTATTAGTAGACCTTCTAAAAATCTGAGTGGCTAGGAATCTACCTCATCCAATATATTAAAAAAGCTAGATAACAAACATCAAACTTTCAGGAACACAATATCTTTTCAACTGCAGAAGAAAAGCCAAACATCTCTGGTGTGGAGAATGCCTACTTTAACGTAACCAGCAGCTACTAATTCATAGCCTTCCTGCACTTAATGCCTGCAAGCAGTTTCTGCAGGAAAGTGATACATTAAGATGTTACTGGGCATGAGAAAAATTCTTGACGATTTCTTCAGGAGGGTCAAAAGTGGTATCTAAGTATCTTATTTCATCTCTTAAGTTACAAAGTCCTACTTAAAATGATTATAATCCAAAGGTTTACTTGAAAAAATATGGTACCGACAAACATTCTACTTTTAAAAAGTTTACTTGTTGAGATATCTAACAGTCCATACACCTAAGGCTCAGGGAACATGGAGGAGGAAGGGAGCAGAAAGATTTTAAGAGCCAGAGGAATAGGACATTTGCTTCAAAATAGCGTCTTCTAAAAAAAGACATGAAATAGAGTTGGGCAGGGAGAAGGCATTAGGGGAAGGAGAAGGCGTGTGGGGTGGTGAATATGATCAAAATATATTGTAGGAATGCCTTAAAGGACTAATAAAACTCTATTTTTAAAAAGTTGACTTAAAAATGAATGTATGGCTGGCAGACTGTAATGTATGGGACAAGGAAGGAGGGCACATGCCCCATATGTGAAACTCTTCTGCAGCACAAATGGAGCCCTAGCTCTAACACTGTCTACAGCTGCATTTTGAGCTGAGCGGATGCAACAGGCCAGGGCTTAGACAGCCTAAGATAATTACTATCTGGGCTGTCACAGAAAATGGCTGTGAATAATATGAATCTTCATAATATGAATACTATAACAGTAATAGGACGTCCTAAAGTTCAGCGGAAAAAACAGCCCTCAAATCTCTTGTTCTAGAGTTGCACTGTTGCCTAAGTTGGCCTGACACCAGGAACAGTTCTCCTGCCTCAGTCTCTTGACTGCAGGTATATGTCACCAGGCCCAGCTCACAATCACTGAATTGATGTGTGCGCATCTACATGATTCTGTAGTCACTACCAACAGGCAGGACCCTCCTGTATCTTCAAGGACCACTTATGCCCCTGTCTACATCCTCTGTACCCACAACAAAGTGCTTTGGTTCTGTAGTGGGAAGAGCCTTAACAAGTTATCTACTTACAGATGTTCTTCAAGCTTCTTTTTTAGAAGAACTGACTGAAAATGGAAAATAAAAAATTAGCTCATTATTTAACATTTTAACTAACAAATTATTTTGTAAATATTAAAGACTGTATAGTAAATTACTGGGAATAAGCTCTCAGTAATTTCTTTGGTAAAAGAGCTCAAAACCCAGTGTACCTCAATTTTCTCTTCTTCAATAAAAGAACAGAATAGTAGTGAGTAAGAGATACACAGGAACAAGATAAATTCTTTATACAGAGGGAATGAATTTAAAGGCTACTTATATAGAAACACAAATATTCCTGGACTCAGTACCCAAGTAGTGCCCCCCATTAGATTTTTCCTATCCTCTTTCTTTGCACTACGATAAAGCCTCAGATTTGCTGCCATATTTTAATTGATGACAAGTAATGTACTTGATGGCAGGGAGATATAAAGGGTACAACGGTAAGGTACAGAGAATGGAGTTTTGACTTGGTATTTTTTTAAAGGTCTCCTGAAAAACAGAAGTTAAAATTTACCTAAAAATAAGCAATGAAGACATTTAACAAAAGTCTACCAGGTTTCATAATTTAACACATATAAGTATAGATATTAATAATACATTTTTAAATTGTGATAAATGATACTCAAAACCAATTAATGTAGGCTTATAAAACAAATTGCTCAATTTCTTAATAACAGTAACAAGGAGAAGGAAAAGCCCCCTTTAATGATGACCAACATCTATATTCACTCATGTCTGCCTACTTCCTGCCATTTAGGAAAGACCTGTAACTCACCATGTATGGGGCCTAGTTTGCCTTGAACTCATGACTCTCCTCCTAAATGTACAAGGTGCTGGGGTTTCAGGTGTATATTTCAGGTATATGCTTGATTTTATTCAAGTCAATTGTAACATAGCTTTGGGATATTTCAAATTCACATCTTTCTTAGTATGACAATTCTAATTAGACCCAAATCCTCTACTACTATTTCTTCCAAGCCTACAGAAAGATAATAACCTTACTAGATTTTAGTATTTATTTATTTATTTTTAAATAATCATTGTTGTTCTCTTTGCTAAGAGGATGAAATGGAAATCGTAAAAATTCTTGACATTATGTTTTAATTAAATCCTAAAAATTATTTTGAATTATTTATACAGCAAAATAATTAAATACAAGGTCAATATGCCAGACATCACACTGAAGCCTGTTATATACATTACATAAACCTCACAACAGTAATATTAGCCCCACCATACGACTGAGGAAGCTAAGCCAAAGCACATGTAGTCATTTCTGCCCGGGATGGCAGAGACCCCAAGCCCCAGGCACAGCTCACTTTTCATGCATTCTGTGGTCAGTGCCTTTCCAACTGAAAACTGTGACTATCAAAATATGTGACTGGAGGAGACTAGATTATAAAAGGAAGCTTGTATCAAAAAAATACATAAAATAACTAATAGGTAGAGCACTTCTACATTAAGATTTTGATATACTTTAAGAATTTTCATTGTAAAGATCATATATTTATAAAGCAAGTAATCTTAGCATATTCATTCTTCATGAATCCTACTCTAAAATTTCAGTATTCCTGACTACAACATCAGATAAAGTATACAGTTCAAAAACTTATAAGTCTATGGAAGTGAATAGGAAGCCATACTTACAATAGCCTTGAGCAGAGACCATGCCAAGAGACAGAGAGGACATATTAGTATGAAGCAAACACAGCAGCCAAGAGAAGGAACCATTTAGTAATTCATGAACAGAAGTAAAAGATACGCATTTTTTTCAGAATTGTACATTTCTCTTTCTTCTATGGTCTCCTCATCCTGTCTTGTTCTCTGAAGTTTTATACACTGTGGCTAGCTCAAATTATCCATATGACTGGATATAACAATGAATTTCTGCTTCCATGCTAAAAACAAATGACATAAAAATAATAATAAAGATGTGCAGACCATCACGCTCTGACTTAGGGTTACAAGAAAAGGCTGTTCTGATAACAGGAAAGGCAGCAACTCTGTCTTCTTTAGAGGGAAGGGATCAGGCCTAGGGGCTGCTCTACGCATCACACTCCTGAGATGCAACACTACAGGTTAGTGAGGAGAAAAGAGAAAAACATTAAAAATCTGATGGGGTAAAAGATAGCCCAATACATACCCTGAACTAAACTAATTATTTCTCTAAGGAATCTGGAGTCTTCAAAACAGAAAAAAGTTTCCACCTGATTCTTGTGTGCAGAGAGCGTGGCAGGAAATCTTGCTTAGATTTGAGGTAGATATCTCATTACTATGTAGGCAGTTAAAAGGTGACCAGTTTATGCAAATATTCACCTCTGAAGTACAATCCCCTAGAGCAATGGCACACACGTCTAATTAGATTTTTCACAGTGATACTAAGCTATGCCAAGGCCCTTTAAAGACCCACCCCTTCATGTTTTAGTTTAAGCGCGAGCCCCCACACGTGGTCCCTTCTGCATTACTACATTTAGCTAGTGGACACCTCACCATGATTGCCACCTGTGTATCCTCTTTCCCCCTTCTTATCAAAAACAAATCCACAACAGTCACCTTAAAGTTTCCAAGACCCAAATGAATATTGTGTATTGGTTAAAGGGATCTAGAGATGTTAACAAATTAAAGAACTACTACATCCTATGATTCACTTCTAAGACACTACCAATTAAGCTTTGTTATTACAGTATACTAATTTCACTTCTTTGAGATTTTCCATTTATACTTTTTTTTTAAAGCATGACATTGGCTATGGGTATGGCTATTTGTAGTACAACACTTGATTTGGATCCTAGAACCACAAAATTTTTTTTGTTTTAAAAAGAAAAAGAACAATAACAACAACAATGACAAATAGGCTTGGTATTTTATACTAGTTCCATGTTAATAAAGTTAAAAACAATGTTGAAAATGACAGCAGTTGTGAACTGATCTGGGACACTAAAACAATTACCAACTCATGAAGAAATAAACAAAATCATAAATTAAACTGACACCCTGATGATCTAAGTAAGATGTATGTGCAGACAAACCAAACTAAGTTTGAGGCCTCAAGGGCTTTTATACTTATTATTCCTAGACTTTAAAAGGGATTTACTTAACTCTCTTCTGTTTTCAGATATTCTATGTCAATAGGTTAGAGAAGGTTCCTCCATCTGACTCATCAATGGAAACACTCTGGGAAGTTTAAACTCAAATGTCTGAGACTACAGTCAAAGTGCCCTGGCAGCAAAGAACAAGACTGATTTATTAACATTTAACCTCCCTCGTCTTTACACTGTTCTTTAATATTTCTGTGCTTTAGTTTTATTGTGTGAGCTTTATCCAGTATAAAGGATTTGCCTATTATAACTTGTTTATTGCTGCCAGAGACTGTCTACTAGGTGCTCTTGAGCACTGTGAATGGTGGTTAGTGCATGAGATGATGTAAGCCATTATCTAATATGGCATAGGTACCAATCCAGTGAGAGAATGCCAGTGGCAGAGGAGAGTTATGCAGATGTGCAGAGTGATAAAGAATATACAGTGGTCAGTGTGGATTCAGAAGCTCAGAAACAATAGGATACTAGAGATGGCATTATTTTCTTAAATACCAAGTTTATATTAAAACTTTCTTCTTGGGTATGCCTTTACATTTTTTTTTCTGTTTGGCCTGAGGGAAAAAATTTTTGGATCACTATGAATTGAAAACATGTAAGATGTACAGCCTCAATTTACTATATTGGCTGATAAATACAAGTGAACTTTTAGTTTCTTGCAGAGTCAATTAAATAAGGAACGGAATGAAAAGAAAAACAGTATTTCTTCCCTATTACCAGTATAACTCTAAATTATTAAATATCATCAAATAAAAAAACTGAAGATGGGCCTGAGAAATGGCTCAACGATAAAGGCATTTACCACCAATTCTAACGACACATGGAAAGAAACAACTCCCACAAGGTGAGCTGTGGAGTACATGTGTACACACCAATATATGCCTCCACAACTTACACACACTTTTAAAGGAAGTATCAAAACTATAGTTTTCTGTTTAGTGTAACTTTTGGAGCATGGTTGGAACATCAAAACTTACATCTTCTGCTTTTGAACCTTGATCCTGCAAAGATTTTTGCAGTTCTTCTACTTGTGACTGTACTTCTAGAAGTCTCTGATTCACAAGCCTGCAAAGCAAACACATATTAATTTTCCAAGTATACCTCTTCCCTTGGGTGGTCATGCTGATTTCACCAAAAACATCACTGACAAACTATGGATTCAGGTTGTGTAACCGCAATAGCACAGGCACAGTTGTTTTGTAGTGACACTGTAACTGCAATAGCACAGGCACAGTTGGCTGTAGTGACACTGTATAACAGCAATAGCACAGGCACAGTTGGCTGTAGTGACACTGTA
>JADRCD010183580.1:182-10472 GCA_019843815.1 Montemys delectorum
GTGGTAGGGGGATTGTTGTCACCAAGGTCAGGGTGACAGTTTGTGGTCTTTTTTGAAATTCACCAGAAGAGGGGTTGGGGGGGGTCTTTCGAGAATTGCTAATCTTGTTTTCGTGGACCTTAACGTCATTGCGACCACCAGTTATTTTTGTTTTGGCTTTACTTAGCTTAGTCAGAATGGCCTGGTTATTCTGTCTCAACATTCTGACCATCAGAACTTTGTTTTTTTACAACATGTCCTTGGGTATCCCTGGAACACAACTTCTCAGTGTTTGAAGCTGCTGCTTACAGGAGCTGGAATATGGCTTTCTTATTCTACTGTGAAACTTTATTTCTACATTCCCAGAACTCTGTTTTTCACAGAGTTTTTTATTACTTCACAACCAAGGAGGAAGCTGGATCCCCTGAAGTTACATGTGGTTATGAGCTGTCTAACATGAATGATGGGCACTGCACTCTGCTCTCTGGGACAGCAGTACACACTTTTAACCACTAAGCCATCTTTCTAGCTCCACAGGTCCGATTAGCTTCTGCTGTATATGTATATGGCTTCGAATACCCACGATACCATGATATTATTAAACCTACCATATCTGTATCACCCCTCAGAATTCCCTGTTAAGTCCCCAGTCTGGCAGTTCATGACTTACCTGAAAGGATCCACATCTAAAGCTAAGGCAGTCATTGATCTGCTTGTTCCTGGCTCCCGAAAGGTTCTCATTATAACTAACCACACAAAATCAAGTGAGCCACTCTGAAGGCAGCAGTGGCCACTGCTCATCTTCAAGCCTTAACTTGTAATGAACTTCCTCACTAGAGCAGCTGGAGATGAGAGTGGGCATGGAGGAAGCCAAGTCACGAATACTGTGGACCTCTGCATCCTGTACATCCTGGGGTACATACTTTGCAATATGCCTCTAGTCTCTCAGAACTTAGAAATAGTTTTTGCCTTTGGAACTTGTGCCTGTCAGTCTTCTCACTCCATCATATGGGAAGTGAACTTTATGCTTTTTTCATTTTAATATGCGCTTTCATTGCAACCTTGACTTTCATTTTAGACGAGCCCATGCTAACCTAATAAGTGTGGAAGTATTCTGAACTGTTCTGAACAAAAGATAAGCAGATGCTATTAAAGAAGACAACTGTATTAGAGAATATGTAAATATAAAGGTAGGAGGAAAACAAAGCGAAAGGTATGCAAGAAAGTAATCACAAGGCACAAGAAGAGAAAGAAATTCCCCGGTAAGGAGGAGCCGCCAACCTGCGTGTAGTGGATAGTGAAGATGGCATGGGATCTGCTGCTGGCCTCGTGAACATGGGTGGCTGCTGTGATCCTGTGGACACAAGGCAAGACAGTTAATGCAAGGACCATGTAAGTAAAGCATGATGGGACCCGTGAGTTTAGTGAGTGAAGAGACCTGCTGCCAGGCCTGACAACCTGAGTTCAATCCCCAGCACCCACGTGGCAGCTGACAACCGTCTGTAACTCCAGCTCCAGGGATCTGACATCTGCTTCTGGCCTTTGTGGGCACAGCACACATGTGGTACACAGACATCCAGGCAAGAAAACCATACATATAAAATAAAATTTTAAAAAAGTAGGCCAAAGGCGGCAGAAGCAACCCTCTAGGGGCTGTTATCTGACAATCACAGGGAGAGTGGTTCCATACCAGCTAACACTAAAACAGTTTTGAAGTTATAAAAAGAAAATCAAGAGTAAAATGAGAATACTTGGGTGTTATCCACCTGGAACAATATCCCAAAGATAGGCCTATTTAAATAAAAACAATGACTTGTTTTGGTAATGATGATCCACACCTGAAATCCCAGCACCTGAAAGAGGAGCACAGCAAGACTGAGTCTGAGGCCAGCCTGCACAGACCCTGTATATTCAGAAACAAGGCCAGGGGGATGGCTCAGTGAGTAAAGTGAGCTTAGACCCTCAGCATTGACATAAAAAGCTAGGCATAGTGGCACAGGTCTGTAATCCCAATGCTGGGAGGTAGAGGCAGGAAGATCTCAGAGGGCTTGCTAAGCAGCTGGTGTAGCCAATCAGTGAGCTCCAAATTCTGTAAGAGACCCTGCCTCAAAAGTAAGGTGGAGGGGCTGGAGAGATGGCTCAGCGGTTAAGAGCACTGACTGCTCTTCCAGAGGTCCTGAGTTCAATTCTCAGCGACCACATGGTGGCTCACAACCATCTGTAATGGGATCTGATGACCTCCTCTGGAGCATGAAGATAGCCTATTCATATACATAAAATAAATATTTTTTTAAAAAAAGTAAGGTGGAAGGCAATAAAGACACTTGACATTGAGTCTATATATATACATACACAAATAAGTAAATAAATATTTAAAAAAACAACAACAGCACACACATAAAAAAAGACAAGTGTGGGTAGTAAGTACACTGCCAAAGACTCACAGACAGCTAACAGTGTCAGAAAGCCTTTTGAACTAGGATCTTGAACTCCATTGAAGCCATGTTTAAATGTGGCGCTCAGGGCAGATCTTAGAAATCCATCCCAGTGTTAATCCCTAAAGCCACTAAGGCTCTCTTTATCTAAATCTAGGGCAATGATTCTTCTGGTTAAAACTATGTCAGACTATTTCACTGACTTCTCTAAGGATCTAGAGAACAGAAAAGGCTAAAAATCTAGGAGATGTTCCTATAACTCAAGGAAGCAGAGGACTGATTAGATGAATCTCACTCTTGAGACAGGGTTTCTCTGTATAGCCCTGGCTGTCCTGGAACTCACTCTGTAGACCAGGCTGGCCTTAAACTCAGAAATCCGCCTGCCTCTGCCTCCCAAGTGCTGGGATTAAAGGCGTGTGCCGCCACTGCCCAGCGAATCTCACTCTTATATTTATTTCATTTGTTTGCTTACTGGCACTTGGGAGTAAACCTAGGGCTCAAGCTAGGCAACCATTCTACCACTGAGTCACATTCCAGTTCCTATTCCCTTGCATAGCCCACGTTGGCCTCAAGTATGGAGCTGAGATGGGCTTTGACCTTCTGTCCTTACTTCTATCTCTGAATGTTGGAATTACAGCTGTGCATCATCATATCTGCTTTCCACAGTGCTGGGCTCATATTGGACTACACCCCAGCTCCTCACACTCCTTTTTATTTATTTTTTTCAAATTTTTTTTTAGATTTGTTTATTGTACGTGTATGAATATATATGTATATATGTGTACCATATATATACTTGGTGCCTGAAAAGGTCCAAAGAGGCTTTATGTGTCTGGAAGTGGAGGTACAGACGGCTGTGAGCCTTCACTGGGTGCTGAAAATTGAACTTCGGTCCTCAAACATACTATGCAGCCTAGGCAGGTCTCAAACTGACTCACCCTGCCTCAGCCTCTCCCACTGCTAGCATTACAGGCAGACATCATCATGCCCCCCTGCCTCTTAACTTTTGTTGTTTTTTGTTTTGGTTTTTTGATACAAGGACTTTTTTTTTTTTCTTCCCTGGAGCTGGGAACCAAACTCAAGTGCTCTACTACTGAACTAAGTCTCCAGTCTCTAAGGTATCTCTGTGTAGCCTTGGCTGCCATGGAACTTGTTATGTAGACAAGGCTGACCTCAAATTTACAAAGGTCCACTTGGTATGTACCATCACACCCAGCTTGAATCATAATTCCTTTTTTTCCCCTTTTTCTTTCTTTTTTTATTAGATATTTTCTTTATTTACATTTGAAATGTTATCACCTTTCCTGGTTTCCCCTCCAAAAACCCCCTATACCCTCCCCTCTCCCCTTGCTCACAAACCCACCCACTCCCACTTCCTGGACCTGGCATTCCCCTACACTGGGGCATAGAGCCTTCACAGGACCAAGGGCCTCTCCTCCCACTGATGACCAACAAGGCCATCTTCTGCTACATATGCAGCTGGAGCTTGAATCATAATTCTCTTTTTTTTTAAAGGTTTATTTATTTATTATATATAAGTACACTGTAGCTGTTTTCAGACACACCAGAAGAGGACATCAGATCTCATTAAGGATAGTTGTAAGCCACCATGTGCTTGCTGAGATTTGAACTCAGGACCTTCAGAAGAGTAGTCAGTGCTCATAACCACTGAGCCATTTCTCTAGCCCGAATCATAATTCTTTTTTTTTTTTCGTTTTGTTGTTGTTGTTGTTGTTGTTGCTGTTTTTGATTTTTCGAGACAGGGTCTCTCTGTGTAGCCCTGGCTGTCCTGGAACTCACTCTGTAGACCAGGCTGGCTTCAAACTCAGAAATTCGCTTGCCTCTGCCTCTCCCAAGTGCTGGGATTAAAGGCGTACACCACCACTGCCCGCCTGAATCATAATTCCTAACAATTCGAGAGTTCAGCTTATCCTGAAGACCAGGCAAAAGTTCTCTTGAGAAAGTTCCATGAAATTCTGGGACTAGAATGTTAAAGTTTTTTCCTTTGTTTATTTAGTTAAAGGGTCTAGTATTAACAGGATAAATATAAGACTATAAACATTTCCTCCCAGGGAAAACAGCTTCCCCCTAGGCATTGATTAGTAATATTTTAAGTCCTCACAGTAGTTCAAAACATGAAATGTTATCACACTGCATAGGAGCTTTAGGCGCATGTAAGTTACTCTCTTACAAAGTTCACTTGCCTATAACCTCACAAGAATGGAAAACTATAGGAAAAAATGGTTTTATGAATCATTTTATCCTATATTCATCTTTGCCAAGCTGAGAAGACAGTACTACTCAATACTATTATGTCCAGAGCAAACTTCATTTCCTTTGTTGTGCTAAGAGCAGTGACTTAGCCACGTTCTTGATCTGAGAAGACCAGGCTGTGCACAGCAGAGAAGTTCAGAGAGATCACTGCAAAGGTGGCCCCCACACTCTCCTTTGTCCATGCTCTCCAAAGGACAGGGGAACACAGGATGGCAAAAACAGGCTGCAGAAACACCCCACCCAACAAACGTTTTACCTGTTTGCTATCCCCTCCTCCAGGAGCTGGATAACTTGCTGATAGTTGGTAACAACATGCTGAGACAGACCTTGTGGAGGGAGAAAAGAAATCACATGAGATTTCTGGTAAACTAACTTTTGTAGGCTTCTGTCATTCTTCTTCCTACACTTATCCATTATTTCCTCTAGAGTTTAGATGCAGGCCCACCACACTGCACATGTGCAGTCACAGGACAATTTACAGGAGTCACTTTTCTCCCTCCACCAGACAGGATCCAGGGAGTGACTTAATGGCAAAAACCTCTAGATCCAATGAGCCATCTTGCCATCTCTAATTATTTTTTAATTTACTTATCATTCTGATATCATATCACTTGATAAGCTAGAATGGAGAATCCTGACTAATAAGATTAGTCAGATAAAAAATTAATAAATATGTATTGAAATTTCTTATCAAGTGACCTAGCGTATTTCCACAAAGAATATAGTTTAGAATTATGCAGTGGCCATGCTTACAACAACAACATCTTCCTTACAGTTTTACTTCAGAAGTCATAAGAAATCCTGTCCTCCTCTTATATTATTGCTGGGCCTCGCAAAACTCCTGATAGGAAGGTGGTATTTTCCCCACAAGGTGGCAGACTCAGTTTAGCATACAAAATATATAGTAAATATGTTTCTCTTCTTTCACAGTTTACGACATAAAATTGCACTATTTGAGGCCAGCCTGGTCTACAGAGTGAGTTCCAGGACAGCCAGGGCTATATAGAGAAACCCTGTCTCGAAAAACAAAAACAAACAAAAAAAAATTGCACTATATGACACAGTATAGATGAATGCTATAGAATCAGGAGACAGACAAACATGCTAGGCAAATCAGAGCAGCAAGCGGTCAGGGTGGGCTCTGTGGGCAAAGAAAGGCTAGGACAAGCCATTACAGAATGTGAAGGCTTCAGACAGGTGGAAGTGAGCCTACAGACACAAAAAAAATCCTTATGGCAAAGCCACCTACAATATTTACCAGTGCTAGAGAACCTATGCTGAATATCAGAGCCCCGGGGCCAAGACAGTGCCACAGGTCTACTGCTAAATAAATGTGTACCAAAAACTGACGAATTTGAATAGTGACTAAACTGCAGGTGAGTAGCTGCAAGCAATTTCCTGACCAATGTTCCAGGAATCAAGGGACAAGAGTTACAGTTCACAGCATACCCAAATTGCCCAAACCTTCAATTTTTTTTTTTTGCCTTTGTTTTTTTTTTTTCTTGTTTGTTTTAAGGTATATTTATTTAAATGACATACTCCAGAAGAGGGCATCAGATCTTGTTACAGATGGTTGTGAACCATCATGTGGTTGTTGGGATTTGAACTCAGGACCTTTGGAAGAGCAGTTGGTTCAGAGTTCCAAGAAAGTCACTAAACACTATCCTTCTGTTTTGGCTGACTGTTCTTGCTGAGGTGTGTTTTTTGTTCGTTTGTTTGCTTGCTTGTTTTTCTGTGCTTAAAAACCCTACCCTGACAGCTGGAGAGATGGTTCAGAGATTAAGAGCACTGGCTACTCCTCCAGATGCCCTGAGTTCAATTCCCAGCAACAATATGGCAGTTCACATACACGCAGACAAAGCACTACATATATAATAATTAAATCTTTTTTTAAAAAGGCCCACCCTGAGAAAGGTTCAGGACTGTACTTGGGTTCTGAACACCTAGTGCAGTTGCCCGCTGGCTAATAAAGGCTTTCTACTGGCTTGAACCTGTGTCCAAGTGTTTTTTTCTGGCTATACCCCACAACAAAAGGATATAATGTTACTCCTTAAAAGAGCACAATTGTTCCTCCTAAATTGCTGAGCCCAGGCTAATAAAGTAAAAGAGAAATGGTACCCAACCCCATGTCAGTGCTTGACTCTACTTGTCTTCCCAGAACTGGCTCCTATGAGCCTTTCAGGCTTAACATCAATTGTTAACCTGTCAGATCTGTCAGAAGAGCTTCCCTTGACCACACACGGAGGTTCAGCTGCCTACATGTTCCAAGAATCTTTTTTTTTTTTTTTTTTTAAAGACAGGGTTTCTCTGTATAGCCCTGGCTGTCCTGGAACTCACTCTGTAGATCAGGCTGGCTTCAAACTCAGAAATCCACCTGCCTCTGCCTCCCAAGTGCTGGGATTAAAGGCGTGCGCCATCACTGCCCGGTGAATCTTTTTTTTTTTTAAAGACTTATTTATTTGTTACTTATATAAGTACACTGTAGCTGTCTTCAGACACACCAGAAGAGGATATGGGATCCCATTACATATGGCTGTGAGCCACTACCATGAGGTTGCTGGGATTTGAACTCAGGACCTCTGGAAGAGCAGTCAGTGCTCTTAACCACTGAGCCAGCTCTCCATCCCTGAATTTTTTTTTTCAAGTTTATTCTTTTTGGTCTTTTAATACATCATTTATCTGTGTAGCCCTGGCTGTCCTGGAACTCTCTCTTTAGATTGGCCTGACTTCGAACTCACAGAAATCCACTTGCTGGGATTACAGGGGTCTTTCCTCCACCTCTACTACCTCTTCCTCTTCCTCATCTTCTTCCTCTTCTTCCTTCTTTTCCTCCTTCTCTTTTTGGTGTTTTGAGACAACAAGAACTCTGGCTCTCTCAGCTGTCCTGGAACTTGCTCTGTAGAATAGATTGGCTTCAAACGCAGAGATTCACTTGCCTCTGCCTCCCAAGAGCTGAGACTAAAGGTGTGTACCACCACCACCCAGCTTCTGAGGTCTTTTCAATCGCTCTATCTAGCTACTTTATAAACCTTCATCACAACATGTAATTGTTAGTCTTATGACACTTTCACCAGAATTTAAGCTTGCCTGTGAAGGTAGGGCCATGTCATGTCAGCGTATCAGCATACATCCAAAGCCCAGCACAGTAGCCAGCACACAGAAAGCCATCACTATAGGTGCTGAGAAAGTTAGCAAACATTAAGAGAACTTCCTACACCTCCAGTGGCTCTCCAGTTCCCAAGATCACAGAAGCTCACCTTGGACGTAGGGCCCCATCTCTGGGTGCTCCCTGACCTTTAAGGTATAGGACTTATTTTCATTGGATTGCTTCAAAAGATCTCTCACCCGTTCATTGTAGATTTCTAGGAAACTAAAGACATAGAAAAAGACAAGACAATTACATTCTGAAGAAAAAGGACAATGAATGACTTTCAAATGTGATCCTTCTTCTATTCCGGTTTCTGTCTGTTCTCTAATATGTATAATGAGGGAGGTGATCCCCTGGACTATATTTACAGGCAGTTATGAACCATCAGACATGAATGCTGGAAATAAAAGCAGTATATGTACTTGTGGTAATTTGAATGAGAAATGCCCCCCATAGTCTCAGGCATTTAAATGCTTGGTCCCTAGCTCACCAACCTGGTACTATTTGGGGAAGGGGTGGCTGGTTGTGGCGCTTTGAATGAGAATGGTTCCAATACACCATAAACTCATAAACTTGAATGCTTCATCTCAAAGACCACTACTAAGCCAACAGAGGAAATTAAATGTGAAGGTCCCATCCCTGGCCCTGCTGTACACTGGGCAGCTCTGATCTGTTTTACACATCAAGACTATGAACAAGATGTTATACTTTCTACAAATCTATTTCATTTTTAACTAGACCAATAATGACTACATATAACAGACAGAGGAGGAGGTGAAAAAGGAAGGAGAACACAGGGTTTAACAAAAAAACTAGTAAAGCCAGGCAGAAGTGGTGCACACCTTGAGTCCCAGTACTCAGGAGGCAGAGGTGTGCTGATCTCTATGAGTTTGAGGCTAGCCTGGTCTACGGAGCCAGTTATAGGACAGTTGGGGCCTGTCTTAGAAAAGAAAGGAAAAAAAGAAAGGAAAAAAAGAAAGGAAGGAAGGTAGGAAGGAGAGAGGGAGGAAAAAAAAACCAAACAAACAAAAAAAGAAGGCTGGAGAGATGCACTGACTGCTCTTCCAGAGGTCCTAAATTCAATTCCCAGCAACCACATGGTGGCTCACAACCATCTGTAATGGGATCCGATGCCCTCTTCTGGTGTGTCTGAAGATAGCTACAGTGTACTCATGCAAATAAAATTATAAAAAAAAATGAAAAAGAAAAAGAAAAAGAAGAAAAAAGAAAGGAAAAAAAGGAAAGAAAAGAAAAAAGAAAAGAAAACGTAGTAATCATGTATCAATATTTTTCTCACTGCAGCTTGGTAAAACTTGATTTTGTCAGGCAATGGAGGATCATGCTTACAACCACAACACTTGGGAGGATAAAACAGCAGGATAAAGAGTCCGAGGCCAGCCTAGGTTACATAGCATGATGCTGTCCAACAAAAAAATCTTGGATCTAACATTAGTCTGGGAAGTTGGTCTAAAATCTGCAGAATGAGCCAATAAGGGTTGGGGGGTGGGAATCCCAAAAGCAAGAATGAGACTACGGGAAGTGAGGGGGAACAGAGGCATTGGAGGAACCTAATGGGCTAGTCCGGGACAACGCAAAGGCTTAAATATGTTCCCCATTTCCTATACTGCATGATCTGTCCTCTGCGGATCTTCTCCATCTCTCTGATGACTCTAAGTGAAGGAGCTGGAAATGTGGAATCTGGAGTGGAAATGGGACATCTGGGTCTGGAGCTTGAGCTCTTACCTTACTTTTATGCTACGGGAATACGGCAGCGAGGCACAGTCATCCTCCCTGATGAAGAGACCCTGCACAAACCAGAGGGTTAGGTTTTCCTGAAGGAAGCTGACATAGGAAACCCATTGTGGGAGTACATGACCAAAAGAGAATCTCTACCTCACATATCCTCGGTGTCAGCCCAACAGAGGCCTGGTGACGAGAAAAGGAAAGCATTACTTTTACTCAGGGCAACGCCCACATGCCCTCCTCTTACCACAAAGCACACAGGATGGGTGGGTGTGTTAGCTAGCCACTACAGAAGTATAGAGAAGACTACAGGCTGGCTTTCAGGAGACACTAACAAAAGGAACGTACAGATGAGGGGCAGATTACTACCATAAGACAAATAAGGGAAGCAGGGAAACCTAGACATGTGCTTTCCTGCATTGAACTTTATCGTGCTGGGATAAGTCCACACTACTAACGTGGTCTCTTCTACATCCCTACTGTTATCCCTACACACAGGATGCATGAATGAACACCCTCTGCAAAACTGTGCAGAAATTCAAAGAAGCTGTTATTTTATTTCCTCTATCTCATATCCAGGGGTTTAAGGTTTTTTTTTTTTTTTGGTTTTTTTTTTAAAGATAATTTCTTTATTTACATGTAAATTTTCCCTTTCCCAGGTTCCCCTCCAAAAAACAAACAAACAAACAAACAAAAACAACAAGAACAAAC
>JADRCD010183581.1:1312-18979 GCA_019843815.1 Montemys delectorum
AGAGAGAGAGAGAGAGAGAGAGAGAGAGAGAGAGAGAGAGAGAGAGATTGTATGCCTGCCTCAATCAGGCTGAAAGGAAGAAAGAAGGTCTAGACAACAGGTTCTTTGCCTTTCTGAATATTTACTAGCAGTGACTTAGAAGACAGAGCCTCTAGAATATATATGCATAAGATGCTTATGATAGGAATTGGATCAGGAGCCTGTGCAGACCAAGAAGCCACTCTATAAGTCAGAGATGCCGTTCAGAGTCCAAAGGCTTGGACACTGGGAACAAGCCCTGCATCAAAGCAGAAGACAGTGCCTGCTCATCTTGAAAGAACAGGTTCTCCCCTCCAAGGTTTGGCTCATTCAGGCCCTCAATGAACTGAGTGATGTTCTCACTCAGAAAGCCTCTTGCTTTATCTGATTCATCATTAGAATCCTCATCTCTTCTGAAGACATCCTCATGGCCACACCAAGAAGTAACAGGTTGTCAGTTGTCTGGGCATTCCATAGCTCAGCCAGCATCTGTCATAAAGGATGACATTGGGACCAGGAGATTAGGAGGCTGAGATGCTGACTTTACTCAGGAAACCAGAGGGGTCTAGAAGTCTAGCAGAGCATACAAGTCATGATCCTAAAAATGATTAGGTCTCAGACTCTGCCCCCTGAGTCCTGCTGTTCCGAGTGGCTGCTGACTTGCAGACACACAGCATCCACACCAGCCTCCTCCACTTTGCTGAGGTTGCAATTCCTCTGCTGCTCTCTGCCTAGATGAATTCTGCATGGGCTGCTGAGCGGTGTGATTGGGGTTGCACTGATATGAACATTCCTTCCAGCCTGCCAATGAGAGTTGAACAGATTCCAATTCTGTTAAGGAAACTGGAGATAATTTGGAGTTCTATTGAATTGAGTCCTTTTCAGAAGTGAGGAACATTTAAGTAGATTATGATTTGATATTCCTGGCCATTTGCTGTTAGATGGTGGAAGGACTGGAGGTAGTGAGTAGTTGAGTTGTTTCATAGCACGGGAAAAATGGCTTGTTTCTGGCTCATCTGAACTTCCACGGCCTTTGTAAAATGATTAAGCAAAGCACCAATGAGCCACTGGCATATGTTCAAGGCAACAACATCCCTGTGCGAATAGATTACACCCCAGGAATTGGGCTGTGTTCTCAGGATATAAAGCCACAGGAGGTAGGAACACTAGACTGCTCCTCATCTTCTGCATTATTACAATAAGCAAGATACCTGGTACTGTGGGACATTGAATGGAGGGCTATCAGTACTTTGAGAAGGTGCTTGGTATTAAGGAACACTGTAGGAGAGGTTGCCTTTGAACAAAGGCAGACCAGGTGGGGGCATGTGACAGAGGAAGCAGTGACCTGAAGGACAGGTAGAGAGACTCCAGGATTGCAGCCCTACTGTAGGAAGGTGGGGGATGGAAAGAGGAATTGTTTTAGAATGACATTGATAATAGTAGGAGGTGGAAGAGCACAGGCTGCGCTCATCATGTAAGGGTCAGCAGTTATGCAGACAGTGCCGATAGAGCCTGCTGTGCCAGAGAAAAGGAAAGACGGCAATGAAATGTTCCGGGATACACTGGAAGGAGGAAGTGAGAAAAGAAGGGATGATGCCAAAGGCTCAGAGCACAAGAGCATCTCTCATAGAAGTGGAAGATGGAGACTGGGGAGAAAACTAACACATTTGTTTAAAAGGGAACATTGCATTTTAGGGTAGCTGGAAATCATCGCAGAACCGAAAGCTCCTGGAAACTCACTTTCTTAGTTGATAACATCTTACATAGGTATAGGCAGTGATCAAAGGCACGGAAAGAGCGCTGATGTGTCACATCAACCCAGGCTTTATTCAAATCACCCACCAAGGTGCTCGTGATGAGTTGAAGTGTAAGGGATGCAGATGCAGCTCAGGCTCACAGCACACAGCACGCAGGAAGACAACATTGCTAGTCTTCTCACCCGTGCTCGGTGCCTTGTCTCCCTTTTGTTGCTGGATACTCTTTCCCATCTCCTCCAATGCCGTTTTATTTAGTTATTTTCTTTGTACCCTTTTCTCTGCTGCTAATAATGCAATTATATAGATTTGATGGCTTGTTAAGAGAAAGAGGCTGAAAGCCCCTATCTTCTGATGGCAGGCATAATCCTGGAACTACACAGAGAATCTGCAAGAAGCAGCCATCCCCCCCCCCCCCACACACACACTGGGCTTCTATAGAAGATTTCTTATTAACCCCTTAACTGCATGGATGAGTCTAGGCATCTATCTACTTGTAAGGGCAAAGCTCTCATACCACTTAAAGGTCCCATCTCGTGATACCGTATAGTGAGGGCGACGTTCCGGCATGAGTTTTTGAGAGGAGAGAAAAGGTGGACATTTCATTCCTTCTTAAAAAGGGGAATCAAACACCCACAGAAGGAGTGGCAGAGATTAACTATGGAGCAGAGACGGAAGGAAGGACAAGCATATAGCTATCTCCTAAGAGGCTCTGACAATACCTGACTAATACAGATGTAGAGGCTCACAGCCATTCATTGAACTGAGTACACGGTCCCCAATGAAGGAGTTAGAGAAAGGTTCTATGGAGCTGAAGGGTTTGCAGCCCCTTAGGACGAACAACAATTACTAACTAGTACCCTCAGAGCTCTCAGGGACCCAACCACGAATCAAGGACTATACAGGGTGGGATTGAATGTTCTGGCAGCATGTGTATAGTAGAGGATTGCAAATTCGATCATCAGTAGGAGTAAAGGACCTCGGCCTTGTGAAGGTTCTGTGCCCCAGTGTAGGGGAATGCCAGGGCCAATAAGTGGGAGAGGGTGGGGTGGCAGGCATGGGGAAGGGGGAGGCAAAAGGGGTTTGTTCTTGCTTTTGTTTGTTTGTTTGTTTGTTTGTTGTGGAGGAGAAAATGGGAAGGGGAAAATGTACGTGTAAATAAAGAAAATACAAAAACAAAAAAAAACCAAAAAAACAAAAACAAAAACAAAAAAAAAACCGTAGCATGAATCATGCATACTGCTTGAAGTCAGCATAAGTAACCCCAATTCAACCCTGCCTGGGCCTGCATCTTTTTCTATTTTAAACAGCCCCCAGCCCTGCTCCTAATGACCTTTATAGTCTTATGGGGCCCTCTGTTTTACCCACCCCCTACTGTTTCCTGTGGTTTTCCATACGTACTAATATCTTAAGCTTTTTTTCCCCTTGCAGCTTAAGCCCAGTATTCTCTTAATGCTGCCAGTAGCTACCTTTGAGTTGATGAATGACCTGCCGGCTCCCATCCACTGGACTCTCATTCCCATAGGCTCTGCCTCATTTCAGCTTTGGGGACAGGGTATCAACCACATCTCTCTTCCCCAGCTTACACTGTATACAAGATCAGAGTCATACTTGTTTCCTGATAACTCCTTTTCTATTCCACTTTACACGAGTTTGCCTTTGGCTTTCGGCCTGGAGAATAGTCCCTACACCCCTTTTGGTGACCCACTTAGCTTTTATGGTTATAAGTTTCATTCCCAAACTGCCATTGAAATTGGAATCTCTCTTCTGTGGGAGAGCATCCCTCTGGGGGCCACCCTAACAGACGGACATGGCAGTCCTGCTCTTCCTTAACGCTCCTCCCTCCGTCTCTGATGGGAGGACTCTTCTTATATCCCCAAACCAAGCATCAACAAGTTTTGACTTCTCCAACAACACACGCTTTACTTCCCCTTGTTTCACCGGTATCCATTGAGAGACCTTCCTGATTGTGAAAGCCTCCATGATCACCTGCACATCCTATGCATACTGCAGTCAGAGGCTGGGTAGACAGGCTTTTGCCATTATAAGTCAAATGATGTCATTTCTTTGCTTAAGGCAACAGGCACTTCATCCATTGCTGGTGGGAGTGCAAAATAGTACACAACATGATTCAGGGCAAGTGGGAACATCTATCAAAATGAAAAATGCACCTGCCCCTTGACTCAGCAATGCCTTCCAGGAATTTGTCTTCTGCATGCATTTGCACACATTCAAAATGATATATGTGCACGCTTATTCTCGGTGACATTGAAACAATTCATCCCCCCCCCACCGAGAGAAAGTCAGATAAATAAGCTGTGGTGTAATAACAAGATAGAATACTGTGAACTAGTAAAAACACCAAAATAAAAACAACCAAGATGCTCTCCATATGTTACTAGAAAAATACATGTAGAATATGTAGTCATGAGAAAAGAAAGTGGAAAACAGCATTTTGTACTTTGATACATTTTATAGGAAAGGAAATAGGTGCACTTGCTTGAGGGGTGTGGGTGGGTTGGACAGACCAAAGCAGGGAAATGAGACTTGTTACCATCGAACCTGTTTTGACTTAATGTTGGGCCTTGTTGAGTGCATTTTTAAAATGTGTATAAGAATTGACAACTTGCTGAGTTTCAGTAAGAGAATCTTGTTCCATAGCTACAGTTTCTCTCATTTCTTGCTGCTTCTTCTTCCTCTCCAGGCACTGGGAAAATCCTAGGTATCAAGCCCATAGACATTTGCAACTGCCACACAGCTAAATTTTCTTTCCATGGACCAAGGCTGAACCTTTCTAACCTGGATCTTTGCACATTTTGTTTTATTCTTCTTTGTCAAAAGTGAAAATATTGCTAGGATATTTCTCAGCTTCATTTTTGCTTGATCTTGATTTTCTGATATTTTCCCATTCATATTTCTTCTACGTAAACCATAGTTTCTGTCTCATCTGTCCACACTGGGTTTTGTGCTTACTCTGTTTCAGGTACAGATTGTACCTTACAAGATTTCTCCCCATTCTCTTTGCCATTGTCTGTCATGTTGCCCTATCTGCCTATAGATCCTTTATCTTTACTTGGTGCCTATTGCTTTTCATGTCCATATTTGTACACATGATTTTTTTAAAAAAAATCATAGCTTTTTTTCATACAATATATTTGGATTATGACTGCCCCTCCCCCAACTACTTCCAGTTCTTCCCCACCTCCTCTTCCAACTGTATCCATCCCTTTCTGTCTCTCAGAAATAAAAATAAAATAAAAGATAAAGCAAAAACAAAAATTGGAATAGGACCAAACAAACAAGCAGAAGAAAAATGAGCCAAAGAAAACCCACAAGAAACATGAAGAGGCAGAATCACATAGGAGGACCATCTTTGAGACCCAAGAACAAAGCAACATCCATCTATTTTTTGTACTGATCTGTTATTAGCCAAAGGAACAGAAATGCTACAGCAGAAACATACTACAAAAGGAGATTTATAGATTGCCTTATATGATATGGGCTGAGTAGTTCAGCAATGGTTATTGGTAATCTCTATGCTGAAGAAGCTAAGAAATTCACTGCTCAGTTGACTGGCCTGCATGCCTGAGCAGTCCCAATTTAGTACTGAAGCCCTAAGGGTTTCTGGTGAACCACTGATCTTCAGTCCATTTGGTCTTTAATGACCAAAGAGACAGAGCTCAGGTGTTAGTGAAGGACAGCAACAGCAGAAGCAACAACAGAGTGGATGTATTTATCAGCAAGTAGCAAAGGTGGGCAGGTCAAAACAAGCTAAGCTTTGTTCTCAGATGTCTTTTTATCTAGGCCAATGTCAGAAGGCCAATGCCTACTCTGGATGAGGAATGACTTTCATCCTTACTGAATCCTTCTAGTAACTACCCTCACAGGCTCACCTGGGGCCATATCAAAATAGAGGATAAAGTTCTTTAAGGAATGCTTGACCTTTTAGTACTCTGTAACTTAAATATAACAATGCAGCCTTATGACACTTCACTACTAGTATTAACTCAATTGGTGCTACAATGTAAGACAAAAAAAAAATAAAGGAAAGACAAGATGAATATTTGACCAATGTATGTGTTAGGTGTACATAACATGTCTTCACAACATAGAACAGAAAAATTGGCAGTTAAAATTTTGGTTCTGCAACTTGTCACATGAATATAGATAGTATTTATAATTATAATGTTGCTACTACTGATTTCATGTTTCTTCCACCCTCAGCCAACATCTCAGTAGGTCTTAGATCTTCATCTGGAGGGTCAATAGACACCATCATTCCTGAAGGGTCTAGGCATTTATCATTCTGTCTGCATCAGGTTGTTGTAGTTTCCCATTGACTTGAAGTAAACATTCCTTCCACACTACAGACACTCTCCTTGTCTCCATTGTAGAAAACTTTTTCAGTTCTCCAGTCAATTTACAAAGATATATTCTTCTATTTATTTATTTGCTTTTTCTTTGAAACCCTCACCAGCATTTTGTAATTTTCAGCATGTAAATCTTCCATGGGTCTTACTTTCTTCTTCTTCTTTTTTTTTTTAATGCTGATTTTTTAAAAAAATCCATCTCAAAAATTTCACTGGAGAGGAGATACTTGAGGAAAAAACTAGTTTCCCAGCCCCTGGAAGTCTAGACAACCTAGGCAACCAATCCTGCTCTGCCTTTCTTAGCGTGATAATTCAAAAACATTGGGAACACAAAGTAGCCAGGAAGATATCTTAGCATCTAGCTCAATGGAATGTTTGTTGTTTCTCTTGAGAGACTCTACCTCACCTAGAACAAAGACTTTTAGGCTAGCAGAACATAAATCCGGAGGAATATAAAGCAAAAAATTGCTAGTGTGTTACTAGAAATAATGATGAATGGTAGGTACTATTTTATTTCCACCCCATTTGACCCTGGGATCCCATTTTGGATGTATATGTAATAGAACCATATATTGGACACTGATCGAAAGCATACCCAGTCTTCCTTAGAACAATGCCCTAGTACCCCAAACTTCTTGTTTGGGTTTAACTGTATTTAAAAGGCCACTCCACTCAACTGTTCCATCAAACCATCTGTTTCAGGAGCATGGAGAATATCATAAGACCAGTGAATTGCATAAGGCCGCTGTTACACAGCTTTATCTTAAATGAAATGGATACCCTGGTCAGAAGCAATGCTACGAAAACTACCATAATAAGGCATTCTGTAGGTCCACATTGCTGGTAGATTGCAAGCTGGCCCAACCACCCTGGAAATCAGTTTTGTGGTTCCTCAGAAAACTGGACATAGTACCGCCTGAGGACCCAGTAATACCACTCCTGGGCTTATACCCAGTAAATGCTCCAACACATAATAAGGATACATGCTCCACTATGTTCATAGCAGCCTTATTCATAACAGCTAGAAGCTGGAAAGAATTCAGATGTCCCTCAACAAAGGAATGGATACAGAAAGTGTGGTACATCTACACAGTGGAGTACTACTCAGCTATTAAAAACAATGAAATCATGAAATTCATAGGCAAATGGAGGGAACTAGAAAATATCATCCCGAGTGAGGTAACCCAATTACAAAAGAACATACATGGAATGCACTCACTGATAAGTTGATATTAGCCTAGAAGCTCAGAATACCCAAGATACAATTCACAAACCACATGAAACAAACAAACAAAAAAATGAAGACCAAAGTGTGGATACTTCGGTACTTCTTAGAAGGGGGAACAAAATACCCATGGAAGGAGTTACAGAGACAAAGTGTGGAGCAGACTGAAGGAATGACCACCCAGAGACTGCCCCACCTAGGGATCCATCCCATATACAGTCATCAAACCCAAACATTATTGTGTATGCCAACAAGTGCTTGCTGACAGAAGCCTGTTATAACTGTCTCCTGAGAGGCTCTACCAGTGCCTGACAAATACAGAAGTGGATGCTTACCACCAACCACTGGACTGAGCACAGGGTCCCCAATGGAGGGGCTAGAGAAAGGACCCAAGGAGCTGAAGGAGCTTGCAGCCCCATAGGAGGAACAACAATATGAACTAACTAGAACCCACCAGGGCTCCCAGGGACTAAACCACCAACCAAAGAGTATACATGGAGGGACCCATGGCTCCATATGCATATGTAAGCAGAGAATGGCCTTGTTGGTCATCAATGGGAAGAGAGGCCTTTGGTCTTGTGAAGGTATTATGCCCCAGTGTAGGGGAATTCCAGGGTCAGGAAGTGGGAGTGGGTGAGTTAGTGAGCAGGAAGAGGGAGGATAATATACAGAGTTTTCAGAGGGGAAACTAGGAAAGGGGATAACATTTGAAATATAAATGAAAGTATGTAATAAAAAATAGCAAAAAAATGCATTAGGTTCAGGAAAAGCAAATATGTAACTGGAATAAGCATCTATTCCAGTGAAGACAAAATGCTTCCCACAAAAGAAGTAGTCCAAGATAGTCAACCAGCTACCAGGGCATTGGCTAATCAACTCAAGGAATGGTGTCCCATTGGAGGTTCATTGATGGTATCTACTGAAGACAAATTTTGCATTCAGTAGTAGCCACAGCCAGATCAATCTCAATGACTAGAAGTCCCTGTTGCAGAGCCTATGAATCACTTCCATCCTATCTATTATGGTAAATTTTTAAATGACTCTATATGACAATAACAGAGATGGCCAGGAAAGTAGGATGATCATTCCCCAGACTGGCCATCTCATCTCCATGGCTGTTATACTTTTCCTCTGCTGAAGTCATCATTTCAAGAACAGTTACACAGGACACAAGCTTCAAGTAGTTTGTTCATTTGAAGAAATCTCTTTCATATCCTTTTCATGAATCTTATCAGTTTTCCAATCATGTTTCTTTCATGTCCAAAACCATCTAGCCAAACCATTGGTTACAGTCCATGAATAAGTATATAAATGCACATCTGGCAATTTAACTTTCTCAGCAAAATGTACAACATGTGCGCTGCTTAAGCTTTTGTCCACTCTGAAGATTTCTTTTCACCACTGTCTTTCAGGGTTGTTCCAGAAAAAGTTTGTAATGCTTCAGGAATCCTGTTGATGCCTATACAGTATGTAAAGGTATTTGTAAACTAGACTCTATTCTTCCTTCCTAAATCTCAACCAATCATAGAATATTTTCTAGGAGCCCATAGATACATGCCCAGGGACAGAAGACATGGTGGCAAGAGTTATGATTCATAGATAATTTGGGAATTTTATATAACTTATATATTTTATATAACTTGATAATATATTGAAATGTTCTGTTTGATAATAAATCAATAGTGTGCATGTATACACCTTTATGACCTGATGAACCAGATGACACCCATATCATGGTGGGCAGCTATTGTTCCATGATGTTTCCACTCAGGACTCCTAGGGGGCCAAGTGTTATCTCTCAAAAGAAGAATAGTTGCATGCAGATGGCTGTTGAGTCTAGCTTCAAAATTCCAAGGGCCTCTGTTATGAGTGTTTCCAAAGAGCATCTATATCTGTCACTCAAGCTACAAGAACCACCGGCTCTTCTGGATACTAGTCCATATGGCAGAGCAGCCCAGAGCCTGGAGCTACTGAAGAGCCTGTGTTCATATCCACTTAATAGGACCCGGATAGACAATAGTCTGTACCCTCAGTGTCTGTTCTGTACCCCATTCAATAGTAACAGTTTTCTGGGTACTTGATATACAGGACAGAATAAGAACCAAGTGAAGAATGTGCTTTAACCATGGGCTTTTTCACCTGTGCCCCAGTTTCAAAATTAATGACTCTGAGACTTACTATTTATGAGTAAAAGCCTAGGCCACAAGCTTTGGCTCATTACCTGACTAGCTCATAATTCGATTATCCCATTTAAATTAGTCTAAGTTCTGCCACATGAGGAGTTACCTCTCCTCAGTTTCATTGGTCTGTCTCCTCAGAGTTTGAGGCAAATCTCTATCCCAGAGTTCCTCTCTTCCTACTGGAACTCCCACCTCCTATTTCTTGCCTCAGCTAATAGGTCATCAGCTTTTTATTGACAAGCGATGCTTTCATACAGTACACAAGAGATTCTCTCTACAATTTGCTGTCTCCATAATCCAAATAGTCTGATGAAACACTGTGATATTTTTTTTGTGGTGGTGGGAAAAGCCAAATACAACAGTTCATCTGTCATCTTAGAATATTTCTGCATGGCCCACACCACTGGTCTCCTGGAAATTTCACTGAGGTAGAAGGTACTTGAATTTTTGTTGGATTAATTCCCCCATATGGTGGACATATACTTTATCAGTAAGTTCAGAGCAGTCACTAACTCCTATCTTGGTTCAACCAGAAAAAAATGCCATCAATATAATGGTCAATTCTGATGCTCTGTGGAAGAGAGAGATGATCAAGATCCTTGTAAATGAAGTTATGAGACAAGCCTGGTGAGTTAATATATCCCTGAGGTAGAGCTGTAAAGGTTTACTCCTAGTCTTTCTAACTGAAAGCAAATTGATTCTGGTGATCCTTCCTGATATGTATAGACAAAAAAGCATTTAATAGATGCATTCTAGCTGCAGGAAGATGTGTTAATCCACCAAAGTAAGGAAACTGCAACTCTAAAAGGCTGCTAGTTCTTTGGGAGAACTATGAAAGAAAGTTTAATAGTAAACATTTTTGATGCCATACCAAAATTCCCCTCTGAGGGACATAACCATCCCATCATTTGAGAGGTTCTGCATTTATAAAATAACTCAAGTCTTGAAATTGGTTGAAGGGACATATTTCTCTAGTTATATGATTCAAGGTAGACTTTCATTGATTTGTCTTAGAATTTCTTTGATTATGTAGAACAGTGGTTCTCACCCTTTGGGGGGGTCAAAGAATCCTTTCACAAGGGTCATCTAAGACCAGAAAACAGATATTTACATTAAAACTCATAACACTAGGAAAATTACAGTTATGAATTTTCAGTGAAAAAAAATTTTATGGTTGAGGATCACCACAACATGAGGAGCTGTACTAAAAGGTTACAATATTAGGAAGGTTGAGAACCAATGATAGAGAACAAGGAAGACCTTAGTAATCTTCCTGTCTACTTCACATTTGGGGATGCAGTGATTAATTAGCCAGTACCAAAGAGTGACTTATACTAAGCTATTATGAACATAGCTTTGCTTGTGCTGCCCATCATGGTAAGGATTCTCAACTTTTCTTCAGGGATTCAGGGATGCCATGTAGCCTATGCTATACAGGGATCCAGGTAAACCCATCTCAGCCATAGCCAGCACTGTGAGATGTGACAACTAGAGAAAAGCAATGTCAGATTCTTAAGCATTCTGATGCCCTTGTCACAAATGGGTTCTTGCATTATTAGTGAAGAGAAAATCTTCCAGACACCTTTCTTATGGAGAAGCATGTTTTATATGGCAAAGCTACACCAGCATTACAGTTTCCCAAGCCCTTGAATCCCTTCATCTGTGCTAAGTTATAGGAAATGGTCACTTTCCAGATCACTCATCTTTTGACCCACACCTGAACCAACCAAGCAACTGTTGGTACCTTTTTTTTTTTTTTTGACTATGTCAATTGCAACATTAAATTCCAAATCTCTCTTCAATGGGCACACATCCACAAGCTCAGTTTGATCAAGTTTTGTGTTCCTTTGTTGCTTTATAAATGCTAGAAGCAACCAGCACACAACATTATATTCTTTACTTTTTCACAAATGTTCAAAGTTTTAAATGGGGAGTCACTAAATCCATAGTTCCTTACAAGGGGAGAATCATTCTTAAGTACATTTATTTTGTGTGGTTCTTTGTGTAATTTACAGCATAGGTTATCAATGTTCTACATGGTACACGGGGTGTCCTTAGCTATTCTAGGTTTAATAAAGTTAGAAAGACTACTTCAGATATCACCTGACCCACTATAAAAATCTAACCTTACAATTTCTCTGGAACCATCTCTCACAATCTATATTAGGTAGGGCTTTCTAAGGGAACAGAAATAATAAAATAAGTGCATACTAGAATGATATTTATTAGACTTTCTCACAAAATATAGGCCAAACAATCCAACAATAGCTGTGTGTATGTCAGAGAGACTAGGAACCTGGGAGATGCTTAGTCCAAGAAGTTTGATGTCACATCATTCTCTGAAGGCCAAGAGATTCTAAGAGAATTTCTAGTGTTTAGTCTAAGTCAGAATGCCAAAGAATCTGGGTTACAATGTCAGTGAAGGATGTAAGAACAGAGGCAGCAATGAGGTAGATGCGTGTATAATCAATAATAAAAGGTGGATGTGTGAAATCCTACATGGCTTTCTCCTTGGACTTCTTTATATCCGTGATTCTGTCAGAAAGTGCTGTACACTGCAGAGGAGGGTTATCTCCCCGCAGTAATCCTCCCAGGAACTTCTAGCTGACATTCTTGTCTTTCAGAGCTCCAGACACTGGGCGCCAGTACTGATTTGGGTTTCTGATAAGAATTTGTTGATATTCAGCCTATGCTTCTCTACAGTTAATGTTTCTTTAGCTACTTTCGAGATTTTTTTTGGTAGTTTTCAAAGCCTTGCACTGCCTCCTCAGAAGCATGTCTCTTAATTGACCCTAGACCCAATCAAGTTGATAACCAATATTAACCATTATGCATTGCAAAAGAACCTTACTTACCAGTTCAAGTGACTTTGAAATTGTGCATGTTTGTGTTTTGTCTCAAGATGGCACCTGCCTTGGTGGAATCTCTGTTTTGTGGCATGTTTTGCACATGTAGGTTATCTTTTTGGTTAATTGTGCTGGTCAGGGCACCTATGTCCTTTTTTTCTATCCAGTGGGTATCCAAGTCACAGGACAGTGGTGCTGAGCACCCCAAGAGTCACTGAAGGGGATGTTCAGGAGCATTGCATCTGCCTGGGGCACAGGTCTTTTATTTTCATAGCAAGTCTTTTTCTTTTTTTATTCATCTTCTTTCCATTTGAGTAACCCTATTAGATGTCATATCACCTTCCAGTTCTCATTTTAATAAGAATTTTAATAAGATCATTGATGTGTACATTATGCATACACACACACACACACACACACACACACATACACACACACATACACAATTTTCCTATCCTCTTACATTCCTAGTACTTATCATCTGATTTTGAACTGAATTTTTCTGATTGTGTTTACAGCTGAACCTTGCTTTAAAATACACTTTGTGAACCTTGATCCTTTCATCAATGTGTGTGGCTTTCCTCCTCAGAAAGTAATTACTGACAATCCAGGGCCAGCAACCTGATTTTCCATCCTTATTTTTTTCTCTGGTTTCTGTTCTTCTTTTTCTTGGTTTCATGGACCTTATTGGGATGCTTTAAATGTTACATGGTAGCTTGTTGTGGACCTGTTGAGTATGGCTGGTGTGCTTCTCATTGACATCTCTCTGGACTTTATGAAATATGTATGGGACATGACATTGTCTCTTACTATCACCATTTTCTGTTCTGTATTAAGCATGACAACATGTCTTTTCAGGCCTCATTGCCTTCTTCACTTTTATGTACCACTGCCTGAAATTTTTAAAATTTCTACTTTAACAACTAAATTGATTTATAAGATTCTTGTGTAATGGAAGGGCTAATATCTCATCTTATTTTCTAGTACTCCAAACTTTCTTTGATATTTGTCATTTAGTTTGTTTAACTAACTTCCCTAGATACTCTTTAGAATAGACTAAGTGGCATTAACATTCTTATAGCTCTCTCCCCTCTCTGTTTCTATTTCTTTTCCTCCCTGAAGAAAAGACTCACCAGATCTTGGAATCTCCCCTGAAAATTCCTTCCTTTTAGAACTTTGCAAATGTCAATTATGTTTCTGGCCTCCATGATTTGGAATCAGATAAGAATGCAATTGATATTCAAATCTATTTTACTGTTGTTATTGTTTTACTTCTTGTTGGCTAGAATTTCAGATTTGTTCTTAATCTGTAGTTCTTTTAAAAAAAAAGTTTTTGTGTTTTGAGCCAGGGTCACACACTGTAGCACTGGCTGTCTAGAAAGTTACTAAGTAGGCTGTCCAGGCTGGCCTCAAACTCACGAAGATCTGCCTGTCTCTGCCTAACAAGTGCTGAGATTAAAGGTGAGCCATTAAACTCAGTTAGTTTTCAGCTAGTTTTTTATATTTCTTTTCTTTTCCTCTATCACCCTGTCTCTCTCTGTCTCTTTGTCTCTGTCTCTCTCTATCTCTGTCTCTGTCTCTCTCTCTGAGACATGGCTCATGTGTTTTAGAACAACCTAATAGTTCTTTGAAGTCAGAGGATGACTGAGTTTCTGATTCTCCTGCTTCCAGCTGGCAAGTTCTGGAGATTACAGGTGTGTGCCACCATACATAATTTCTATGATACTGGATGGAAACAAGGCCTTTTGGCAGAGTAAGTCATCTACTTATTGAATGGACTTCCATTTCCTCTTATTATAGGTCTTGATATGATTTTTGTTTATTTTTTTTCTTTAATCCTAGGAGCACTGAAAGTATAAGTTTTAGAATTTTCCAGCTGTTATTTTTCTTCAAGTACCCTTTTCCCAATTGCGTCTGTCTCCTCTCTTGGGACTTTGATAATAACATTTGGAACTCGTGTTATTACCTATAAATCTCTGACCCTTGGTTTATTTTTTTGCAGTAAATTTTCGCTCTTGCACAGACAGGACAACTTTCACTGATGTGTTTTCACCGATTCAATTCTCTGATATTTTCCTTATTTTTCCATTCTGTAATCACTTGGTGACTTCTAGTTGCTTCTATTTCTTTAGTAAGCTTTAATGCTTTCATTTCTTAATATACATTATATATTATATAATGTATATACAGTCTCTCTATATAAATTCTCATATACGTACATTTTATACATGAACATAATATATTTTGTACAGAACTCCCATTCTTTCCCAAACTCCTTCCAAATCTATCTCTCACTCTCATTGTCTGCCAACTCTGTCTGTGTTCTCCCTCTTTTTATTTTATTTTTTTAATTTTTCAATTCTTTATACTATTTTAATTCTACCCATTGTATTAATATATTTTGCTTTTTGACACTTTTGTACATGTATATAAAGCATTCCAGTTACTCTCCCTTCCCATTCTTCTATTTCCCTCCTAACCCTCTTCTTCCTTCTCTCCTCCATGGTGTACCTCAGAACACTCTGGGTTAAGAACCATCCACCAGAGAGTTCTGTGTTCACAAGTGGGAACACAACTGGGCACATTTCTCTTCCTCTCCTAGAACCTAGTGGTTGCCAACAGTTTAGCAGTAAATGGAAGTGTCCTCTGAATTCCTTCCTTGTTTGTAGTTGACTGTTAGGAGGGATTTTAATGTATGAGTCCAGAGCCAGTAAGGAAAGCTGCTATGAATTCATGGGTATCAAGACTATGTTTGGCTTAGAAAACAGTATTTCACACAGATTTTCTCTATTTCCTAGCTCTTATATTTTTTTACAGTTTTTTGTTTTAATTTATTTATCCACTTTACATCCCAATATCACCCCCCTCTCCTCCAAGTACTTCCTCAAACAGATCCACCCTCCTCACCCCACCTCCACTTTGAATACCTCATTGTTTCCAATTTGTGCTGCCCATATAATCATGAGTGAGAGGCTACCCATTAGAACATGGTTCACCTTCCAGGGACCTCATCCTTAAAGAAAACTGACTCTTCTCCCCAGAAGCCATCAGTGGTGACTAGCTGTTCAGTTAGGAGTTGGGGGCTCCTGAGACTGTCTCCCTCCATGCTGCAATTTTAATTGTGTATAGACTACATAGCTGCTTTGAGTTCACAAGTCTACAGATTCTGTCATAACAGGTTGATACTAATTTGGTCTAGTATTCCTCAATCTCTAGCCCTGAAAATCTTTCTGCCCTTCTTTCACGATGGTCTCTGAACCTTGGTGGGAGGAGTATGATGTAGACATCCTATCTGTCTCTTAGTATTCTACAACTAGTCCTGTTTTGCACTATTTTTCCCTATTGATATTATTCAAACTATCAAATATAACATTTTTCTCACTTGATCAAGAATTTCTATGCTCATATAGAAGGAACAACATATAATAGGCTTGTTATCTATTCCATTCCTGGAAATAGAGCAATTGATTCTGCAGTACCAAATGTCCATATGTGCCATGCCACCATAAAGGTTACTTTGTCTGTACTGTCATTCTCTGTGATCCACCTGTCTTCTGCGTGGGCAAAATAAGAGAATTAAAAGGAGACACCCCTGCATCATGAGTCCTTGCTGATGGCACTAATTTCTATAGTTCCTTCAGGAATTTGATATTGTTTGATATTTGTTTCACTCTTCTCCCTGATACAGACAACTACAACAGCTTTCACTTGGTCTTTTTGACTGTAGTAGCCATTACTCCATAGGTCACAGAGTCTATGTAAAAATCCTGCCAACCTCTACAAATATATTTTCTAATTATACATTCCATAACTGTAGAAATAACCATAGGACAACTTGGGGATCCACTAGATCCACTGTAAGTCAGACTTCAGCCAAAATGCCATCCATTAATCACTTGACTAAATCATTAGCCTTTACTTCCTCTGAAGGACCATAGTGCTTTGGGGATCTCCAGAATCATTGTCAGTTTAGAACTTGTAACTGACAGAACCTGGGGGTTCTAATTGTGTCCTTTTCCCCAGTGTACAGTTACCCTTGTAGAAGGCCATAATTCTCACTGAGAAAGGATGAGGGGAAAGCTAACAGTAAAACTCTTTGATATTTTTAGGAATGTCTTTCCTCAGGGGAACTTGGCCTTCCTGTTATTTACAGGGTCCTGGGTCAACAAACTTAATTCTGGAAATTGGATTATGGGTCAAGCTTCCTTATTGCTATGTTTCAAATGTAGAATTTCTTTCATTTTTTCTGCTTTATACATATGAAACAAAAATACAGTAGGCTTCTTGTCTATTTTATTTCTGGAAACAACATGATTGATTAGCCAGTGCCAAAGATCTGTACAAGTCATGCCACTATAAAGATCACTTTTCTTGTGTTGCTCATTACAGGTCAGGCCATTATGGAAATTGGTTTGCCTGTGCTCCCCATTACAATAACTATGCTCAACCTGCCCTTGATGATTCAATACTGACACCTGGCTCCTGATTCTCTGGGTCCTAATTAAATCCATTGCCTTTAATTCATTCAATTGAACAACAGTGTCTCCAACCCTAAGGTCTGTCCCAAGAAGAACAACTACAAAGCTCTTCAAACATGTCCTTGTCACCATGTCTTATAGCATTAGCAGGTATGCTTTCTGGGACTTTTCACTCTATAGGATTCACACAGTGAACACATTCAATTTCCCTGAGCCTTAAAACTCTTTCATTAACACTAAGCCAAGGGATGTTAAACATCTCCAACTCCTTTTGAATAGTCCATCTTTTGAGAGGTGCTTCAGCCAACCAATCAAATTTTTGGCATTCTATTACATGGTGTGACCTTAATCCTTAATCCTGTGTATTAATCCTTGGATCTCCACTCAATAGGCTCATATAGATAAATAAACCTGATCTAGATTTATGATCCTTCTACCACTAAACCACATCCTTAAAATCCATTTCTACACCTATTTCCCAGACTTTTGCTTGAATGAACTAGCAAAGTCATTAATCTGGTTAGTGATGTAGTGCACTTCCTCACAGACTATACTTTCTATCTCCCATCTAGGAGACTGCTTAGCCTTGAATTTGGCTGTAGATCTAGAGGCGACTACTGGTGGGAACTGAGTTACAGCAGTATTGTTTTGCCTGGCATCTCCTTCAAGGAAAGTTATTGCAAGTTTGGCAGACAATGAATGATTAATTTCCTCAGCCAAAGGCAGAGAGGGGAATTCTGTGATGGTGGTGGTGGTGGTGGTGGTGGTGGTGGTGGTGGTGGTGGTGGTGGTGGTG
>JADRCD010183581.1:18989-30745 GCA_019843815.1 Montemys delectorum
TGGTGGTGGTGGTGGTGGTGGTGGTGGTGGTGGTGGTGGTGGTGGTGTTGCATCCTCTGCTAAGGGTGGAGAGACTACTTCATCAGGTGAGATAAAACCTTGAGGAATTAAGGATTCAAAGTTCTTAGTCTCAGTAGTGTCCTCCAACAAATTCCCACCGCAAGTTACAAGATCTTATCCTTATCTGCCAGTATCTTTATTTTATTCACTGACATTCTCCAGGGCTTGGACTTAAAATTTAGATAGAGGTTAGTCAACACCATAAATGAAGGCTTGAGTTTGACTTTCTGCTAACTTCAGATCTATGGCTGCTATAAAGATTTTCTTTGGGGGCACACTTTAAAAACTTTAGATTATTTATATGAACCAGTTATTTTTTCCCATTGAATTCATGCTTTTCCATTGTCAGTTTGAGTTTCTGGGAACAACTTGCCAGCATTGTGTTTTTCCTACAAATTGTCAAAAGTTTTATATAGAGAGTTAGTAAATTGCTTGTTACCTACAGCAAGCCCTTCAGATATTTCTAACCATAGGCTTTCAGTATTCTTCATGCTAAAAGCAGACTTTTCAGTAGCTGTAGGTGTAAGCAAATTGCAAAATACTTTCCAAATACTTAAAAAAATTATCCTTACAATTCTATTTCTCAAGAACTGATCCCAGCACTACAATCCATATTAGTCAGGGCTCTCTAAAGGAATAGAGGTAGGTAAAATATGTGTGATAAATATATATATGTATATATAACATATACATATATACATACATACACACACACACATATATATATGATATATATATGATTTATTATTGGTCTGAATAGTTCAATAATGGCTGTCTCTTGATGAAAAGGCCAAGGGACTGATAATTGTTCAGTCCACAAGGCTAGATGTCTCATCAATCCTAATGTGATGCAGGAGTCCTAGGGGGAGTACCAGAGAGTTTCAGTCTTCAGACTATATTGGAATTCTGAAGAATTATGTTCTAGTAAAAATGAATGAATATCTCAGCAATAGGACAGATGATCTTGCCTACAAGAGTAAGAACAATCTGGCAATACCCTAAAACTTCCTTCACTTCCTTTTATATGGGCTGCCAGCACAAGGTGTGGCCCAGATTTAGAGTGGGTCTTCTGATCTCAAATGATCTAATCAAGAAAATATTTCACAGGTGTTGCTAGCTGTTGAATTTTGGTTGACTCAGGATGTAGTCAAGCTTATGGATTCAGTACAGAATTCTACAAGAAACTCAAATAATTAATACCAATACTACCCAAATTATTCTGCAAAATATAAAAGAAGAAACATTTTAAAAGTGTTTTTATGATGTCAACATTACTCTGATACCAAAACCCATGGAAAGACCCAACAACTGAAAGAAAATTATAGGCAATCCCTAATGATCCTAGACACAAACTATTTCAGAAAAATACTTTCAAACTAAATTCAAGAACACATCTGAAAGATCATTCACCATGATCATTCTAGGTATGCAGGAAGGGGTGGGTCTGCATACATAAACTAATAAAGACAATTCAGCAAATAAATAGATATATTGACATAAATCACATGATCATTTCTATTGATGCAGAAAAAGTATGACAAAATCCAACAACCCTTTATGATAAAAATGCTAGAGATACTAGAGGTTTAGAAAAAAAATCTCATGACACGATAAAGGTTTTACATAAAAATGCAATAGTCTTCCTCATGTTAGAGAAAACTCAATGCATTCCCACTCATAGCAGAAACAAGTATGTCTACTTTTACCACTCCTGTTCAATATAGTGCTAGAAGTTCTAGCAAGAGCAATAAGTACGAGGAGAAAAATAGAGAGGATATGACTTAGAATTGAGATGTCAAACTATCCTTGTTTTCAGATGATATTCTATAAGTGAGAAACACCAAAGACTCCACCATAAAACTCCTAGAACTGGTGCTCATTTTCAGCAAAGTAGCAGGTTAAAAATTCAACACACAAAACCAGTAGCATTTCTACATACCGAAGACAAATTAAAAAAAAGTTAGGGAACCAATCCCATTCTCAAGAATCTCAAAAAAAAATTTGTGGAATAAAGTAACCAATAAAGCATGAAGCCCATTTAGTTAAAACTTTAAAACAGTAAAGAAACAAATTAACTAAAACACCAGATGGAAAGACCTCCCATGTACATGGACTGAGAGGATTAATTTTGTAAAAAATCTGATAGAGGGCTAATATCCAATGTATACAAAGAACTCATGAAGTCAGTCTCCAGAGAACCAAATAACCCTATTAAAAAATGGGGCATAGAGCTAAACAAAGAATTCTCTACTGATGAACACCAAATGGCTGAGAAACACCTAAAGAAATGTTTAACATCCTTAGTCATCAGGGAAATGCAAATCAAAACAACTCTGAGATTCCACCTCACACCAGTGAGATTGGCTAGGATAAAAGACTCAGGTGACAGCAGATGCTGGAGAGGCTGCGGAGAAATAGGAACACTCCTTCATTGCTGGTGGGATTGCAAACTGGTACAACCACTCTGGAAATCAGTGTGGCCGTTCCTCCGGAAATTGGACATAGTTCTACCAGAGGACCCAGCCATACCACTCCTGGGCATATACCCACAAGATGCTCCATCATGTAATAAGGACACATGCTCCATCATGTTCACAGCAGCCTTATTTATAATAGCCAGAAACTGGAAACAACCCAGATGTCCCTCAACAGAGGAATGGATACAGGAAGTGTGCTACATCTACACAATGGAGTACTACTTAGCTATTAAAAACAATGAATTTATGAAATTCTTAGGGAAATGGATGGATCTGGAGAGTATCATCCTGAGTGAGGTAACCCAATCACAAAAGATCACACATGGTATGCATTCTCTGATAAGTGGTTATTAGCCCAGAAGTTTGGAATACAGGAAGAATGACCCACAAACCACAAGAAACTTAAGAAGGAAGACTAAAAGGTGGACATTTCATTCCTTCTTAAAAAGAGGAATCAAACACCCACAGAAGGAGTGGCAGAGATTAACTATGGAGCAGAGACTGAAGGAAGGACAAGCATATAGCCATCTCCTAAGAGGCTCTGACAATACTTGACTAATACAGATGTAGAGGCTCACAGCCATTCATTGAACTGAGTACACGGTCCCCAATGAAGGAGTTAGAGAAAGGTTCTATGGAGCTGAAGGGTTTGCAGCCCCTTAGGACGAACAACAATTACTAACTAGTACCCTCAGAGCTCCCAGGGACCCAACCACCAATCAAGGACTATACAGGGTGGGACTGAATGTACTGGCAGTAGGTGTATAGTAGAGGATTGCAAATTTGATCATCAATAGGAGTAAAGGGCCTCGGCCTTGTGAAGGTTCTGTGCCCCAGTGTAGGGGAATGCCAGGTCCAATAAGTGGGAGAGGGTGGGGTGGCAGGCATGGGGAGGGGGGAGGCAAGAGGGTTTGTTCTTGTTTTTGTTTACTTGTTTGTTTGTTTGTTTTGGAGGGGAACCTGGGAAAGGGAAAATGTACATGTAAATAAAGAAAATACCTAATTAAAATAAATAAATAAAAAAAATAAAAATAAAAAAATAAAAATAAAAAAAATATCACTGTGTAAAAAGCAATCTGAGCATTCAATGCAATGCTTATCACCAGTCTTCACACAAATAGGAAAAAATCTTGAAATTTATATGGAAGCACAAAAGATTCTGGACAGCCAAAACAATCTTGAGCATGAAAAATACTGCTGTAATGTTACCACCTCTGCTTTCAACTTAGAAAACAAAGGAACAAACAAAACCATAGTAGTTAGATAGCTTCGTACTGGTCCAAAGCTGCAATAATTATTAAATGTAATAGAATCAAATCTCCATATACAAAACTATGTACCCACAGGCACCCAAAGCTTGATGAAGATGACAAAACTATACTTTGAGGGAAAGATAGCATTTTTAACAAATCAGGCTAGGAAAACTGGGTGTCAACATTGTGGTGGGTTAAATGAAAATGGCACCAATAGGCTCATAGGGAGTGGCATTATTAGGAGGTGTGGCCTTGTTGAAGTAGATGTGGCCTTGGTAGGAGAAGTGTGTTATTGAAGGGTGGGCTTTGAGGTTTCGAATGCTTAAACGAGGTCCAATGTCTCTCTTTTCCTGCTATCTGCCCACACCAATGTAGATCTCACAGTCACCTCTTCAGTGCCATGTCTGCCTGCATGCTGCTGTGCTTAAGGCCATGATAGTAATGGACTGTGAGACAGCCCCACTTAAATGTTTTTCTTTATAAAAGTTGCCATGGTCATGGTGTCTCTTCACAGCAGTGGACACTCTAACTAAGACAAACAGAAAAAAGAACCTGATTCTTATTTCTCTCAGTGCATATAAACCAGTTCCAACTGGATCAAAGATATCAATCTTTACCTGAAATCCTAAAACTTCCAGAATAAAGAATATAGTATCTACTCTCAGAAATGGAGTTTTTGAATATTACTCTGGTCACCTTGGAAATAGGTCCAACAATCAACAAGTAAAACTCTGTGGAATTAAAACCTTCTGCACTGCAAAGGAAACTTACTCAGGCTTTATAATAGGAAGAGAAATCTTAGCCAGCTATATGTCTGACACAGGGTTAGTGCCTAGAATATTTTAGGAACTCAAAAAAGTAAACACCAGCAAAACAAACAACCCAATTAAAATGTACTATGGAACTGAACAGAGAGTTCTAAGAAGAAAACACAGAAAAGGCTAAGAGATATTTTTTAAAATGCTCACTATCCTTAGTCACTAGGAAAATGCAAATTAAAATTACTTTGAGATTTCATCTAATCACAATCAAAATGTCTAGGATGAAGAAAACAAAAGAAATTATATGCTGGTGAGAATGTAGGAAATAGAGAATATTTATTCACTGCTGTTAAACTGGTGCAGGCACTATGGAAATCAGTATGGAAGTGCCTCAGAAAACCAGAAATAGATCTACCATATAACCCAGCTATACTATTCTTGAGCATATTCCCAAAGGACCCCATTTCCTGCTACAGAAGCACATGTTCATTCACGTTCTTTGGATTAAGATGAAGTAGGTAATTTAAGCAAACCCATAACAATCAATGAGATCAAGGTAGTAATAAAACATACTCCCAACTCAAAAAATCCCAGGTTCGGGTGATTTTAGTAGAGAATTCTACTAGACATTCAAAGAAGAACTAACACCAGTACTCCTTAAATTATTTTGTGAAATAGAAAGTAAAAATTTATAATCTTTTTATGGAGCCAAGAAAAGCCTGATTATAAAGCCAAAGAATAACAACAAAAAGAATATAATAGGTCATTATCTCTGATAACTATAAATGTAATAATTCTCAACAAAATACTTATAAATGAAGTCAAGAACCCAGTATAAAGATTATATACCATGATCAAGTCAGCTTCATCCTAGAGATACAGGGATATTTCAACATACATAAATCAATAAATGTAATCTGCCATATATTAGACTCAGGAACAGAAACATAATTATCTCATTAGATGTAGAAAGGCTTTTCACAAAAAAACCAGCATCCATTCATGATAAAAGTCTTGGTGAGACTAGAGATACAAGAGACATATTTTAACATAACAAAGGCAATCTTAAAAGCCCTCAGTTAACATCACAGTAAACTGCTCAGAGCATTTTCACTAAAATTGGGAACAGGATTAGGAAGTTCACCTCTCCATTGCTATTTAGTGTAGTACTTGAAATCTTAGCTAGAACATTAAGATAGCCAAAGGAGATTAAGAGGATACAAATAGGAAAGGAAGAAGTCAGTATCCACATTTATTGATGATACAATTTTGTACATGAAAGACCCAAAACATCCCACTAGGAAATGTTTACAGATGCTAAATACATTTGGCAAAGTAGAATACAAGTTTAACACACACACACACACACACACACACACACACACACACACACACACAATCAATACTTCCTATAAATAACAAGCAATCTGAGAATGAAATAAGAGAATATCCTTAAAAATGTCTTTAAAAGTAAAAACTGAAGGAACTGAAAGATGTGTATAATAAATGCTTTAAGATGTTGAAGAAAGAACTTGATAAAGATATGGGGAGATGGAAGACCTCCTATGGTCATTGATTGGTAGGACTAATATGAAAATGATCATTTCACCAAAAGAAATCTATAAATTTAACAAATCATGACCAAAATTACAAAAATTTCTTAATAGAAATTGAAAAATAATTTTCTTTTGCAAACACATGTGCACAAAATAAAACAGAATAGTCACAATAGTAAAACTGGAGATACTATAATTTCAGATTTTAAGTTATACTACATAGAATAAAAATACATGGTCCTGGCAAAACAAACAAACAAATGAAAACAGATTGACTGATGGACTAGAGTTGAACAAATAAACTCACATTACTATAATCTGATTTTAACCACAAAAGGTAAAAATACACATTGGATAAAATATAGCATCTTCAATAAATGATACTGTTCAAAATGTATAACTACAGGTAGAAGAATGAAACCTGACCCACATCTTTCACCCCAAGCAAACCTGAGTTCCTAAGGAATGGAAGACCTTCACATAAAACCTGATACCCTAAATCTGATAGAAAAGAAAGTAGGGAATGTGCTTGAAATTATAGGCACATAGAAAGACTTTCTGATCTCAAATACCACAAGTAGTAAGGTCAACCATTGACAAATGGGTTTGCATGTAGCTAAAGTTTCTATACAGCAAAGCAAATGATTATTTGAGTAAATACAATGCAAAACGGGGGTGGGGGAAGCGTTGCTAGCCATAGGTCTGACAAAAGGCTATTATCTGAGCATATAAAGAACTTTTTGGGAAAAAAAGTCCTACAAATCAAGAAAACAAATAATCCAATTAAAATGGTCATGGGAATAGAGTTCTCAAAAGATCAAACATACATGGTTAAGAAATATTTCTGGATAGCCAGAAACTGGAAACAACCCAGATGTCCCACAACAGAAGAATGGATACAAAAAATGTGGTTCATTTACACAATGGGATACTACTCAGCTGTTAAGAGCAAGGACATCATGAGTTTTGCAGGCAAATGGATGGAACTAGAAAATATCATCCTGAGTGAGGTAACTCAGACCCAAAAGGATATGCATGGTATGCACTCACTAATAAGTGGATATTAGCCAAAAAAAAGTACAGAATTCCACAGGACTCAAGAAGGCTAACATGCTGAAGGGCCCAATCGAGGATGCCTTAATCCCACTTGGGAGGGAGAAGAAAGCAATCACAGAGGGGAGGGAGGGACCTGGGTGGGAAAGGTAACAGGGAAGGGAAGAGGGGAACATGATCAGGCCTTGGGGTTGGAGGACAGGACTGAAACCCCGAGGATCAGCAGAAAGTATTGAAACAGGCAATCTCGGAAGGTAGGAGATGGGGGACCCTCTCACCTGGGAGGTGAGAGACTCTCAGGACTCAAAGGGAGGGACCTTAGATGAAATGCCCTACAGTGGAGAGAGGGAACTTGTAGAGCCCACCTCCAGCAGGAAGACAGGGCATCAAGTGAGGGAAGGGGTTGCTATCCCATAGTCAAAAACTCTGACCCGTAATTTTTCCTGTCTGAAAGAACTACGGGAACAAAAATGGAGAAGAGCCCGAGGAAAAGGAGGACCAGTGGCAGGCTCAACTTGGGATCCAGCTCTGGGGGAGGCCTCAAGGCCTGACACTATTACTGATGCTATCTATGATGAGCTAACAAACAGGGGCCTATCATGACTGCTCAACAAGCAGCTGAAAGAGTCAGTTGCGGATATTTGCACCCAACTAATGGACAGAAGCTGGTGACCCATGTGGTTGAATTAGGGAAAAGCTGGAAGAAGCTGAGGAGGAGGGTCACCCTGTAGGAAGACTGGTAGTCTCAACTAACCTGGACCCCAGGATCTCTCAGTCACTGAGCCACCAACTAGGCAGCATACAGCAGCTGATATGAGACCTCCAACACTTATACAGTAGAGGACTGGGGGGTCTGGACTCAGTCAGAGAAGATGAACCTAAACCTCAAGAGACTGGAGGCCCCAGAGAGTGGGGAGTTCTGGTGGGATGGCCATGAAGGTCCTGGTGGGTGCATCCTCTTGGAGACAGTGGAATGGGAATTGGTGGAGGGAGGAGGTGTGGGATGTGGAGTAGTCAGATGGTGGACTGAGAGGGGGATAAAGTCTGAATTGTAAAAAAAGATTAAAGAATAAATTTAAAAAAAGAAATATTTTTAAAAGTGTTCAAATCCTTATTTTTTTGAGAAATACAAATTTAAATGACTTGGAGATTTCATCTTTCTCCAGTCAAACTGGCTAAGATAAGAAGAAAAGAAAACCAAACACTATAAAAGGTAAAACAAAAAGCAGATGACAGCAAATGGCAATGATACAGGGAAGTAGGTATATTCATTTATTGGTGATGGATGTGAAACTGATGCAGCAACGCCAGAAATCAGTGTGGAGTTTCCTCAGAAAGCTAGACATAGCTCTACTGCAAGATCCAGTTACACCACTCTTAGACATGTACCAAAAGGATTCTATGATACTTATTACAGAACTTATCTGCTTACTCATGTTCAATGCTGCTCTAATCGTAATAGGCAGAAATGGAAGCAGCCCGATGCCCTTCAACTGATAAGTAGATAATGAAAATGTGGTACATTTAGACAATGAAATATATTCAGAAAAATAAAACTTGTAGGTAACGAGTGTAACTTGAGGTAACTCAATTTGATAAATATCACATGTTAGATGTTAGATTTTAAGTTTTAGACATGTATGTTTCATTTGGAATATCCACAAGGATTATATAGCTAGTAAGGGACAAGGCTGTAGGAGGGGATTTTTTAAGGATGAGGAAATAAAAATAGTGTTATAAAAGGGGAAAGGGGAAAATGGAACAGGAAGTGTTAAATGAGGTGGAGGATGGAAGATGGCGTAGAGGAGGGAACATGGGAAGGGATAACTAATACTAAAGCCCTTTGTAAAAGCCAGGTGGAGACCTTCTTCTATAGCAGCATCCTGAAATATGTACATATATAAAGAAGAGGTAAGTTGGTTCATCCTATTTGGGGCATAATACTTCAACTAGACACCATTTGCCAAATAGCAAGCTCAGTAGCAGGAATTAATTCTCTCTTTTGGAGTTGTTGATAAATGGAGTCACAGGCATTACAGGTATTTTACAATGTTGTTGGTTACTACCCAGAACTTTTCCATATGGTCCTACTGAGGAAGACACTACACAGACAAGTCATTAATCTGTTACAAGAACATAGCATCAAAAACAACTCCTAATGATGTATAACGATGCCCAAAGAGCCCTGAATTGCTCAGTCCTCTTCAGAGTAGCTCCTTCTCTCAGTAGCTGCTGATTAACACAGACGCAACTCATTAGCATGCAGAGAATAAGAGATTTAGCATGTTCAACCCTAAAAGGGATGTCCAAATCTCATCCCTCTCCTCAAGCTTAGGGATCTTAGGAGAAGAGAGGATGCAGAGATTGTAAGAGTCAGAGGTGGTAAGTGACTTGAAGGAGATGGTGTTTTCTAACTGTGGCATGGCAGATTACTATATCACCTCATAGAGTTTGTAATTACAGGCAGCAAGACATGTAAGTTTGAGGCATGGATAAAACAAACGGTGTATAAAGTCCCACCTCTAGCTGAGACGGTACTGACATGTAGTTAGTGTGGGTGGTAGGAAAGCCGAGGTTTTTGTGAAGTGGGGGGAAAAGATTCTTTTTTATTGGATATTTTATGTCTTTACATTTCAAATGTTATCCCCTTTCATGGTTCCCCCTCAGGAACGGCCATCTCTCATCCTCCCTCCCCCTGCTTCTATGAGGATGCTCTCTCTCTCTCTCACCCACCCACTCCCACTTCACCGCCCTGGCATTCCCCTAAATTGGGGCATTGAGCCTTTACAGGACCAAGGGCTTCTCCTCCTGTTGATGCTAGACAATGCCATCCTGTGCTACACATGCGGCAGGAGCCATAGGTCCCTCCATGTGTACTCTTTGGCTGGTGGTTTAGTCCTTAGGAGCTCTGTGGGGTCTGGTTGGTTGATATTGTTGTTCTTCCTATGGGGTTGCAAACCCCTTCAGCTCCTTCAGTCCTTTCTCTAACTCTTCCATTGGGGAACCTGTGCTAAGTACAATGGTTGGTTGCAAGCATCCTTGGCTGTATTTGTCAGACTCTGGTGAGCCTCTCAGGAGACAGCTATAACAGGCTCCTGTCAGCAAGCACTCCTTGGCACCTGCAATATTTTCTGGGTTTGGTGTCTGTATATGGGATGGATCCCCAGGTGGGACAGTCTTTGGATGGCCTTTCTTTCAGTCTCTGATCCACACTTTGTCCCTGTATTTCCTTTAGACAGGAGCCCTTCTGGGTTAAGAATTTGGAGATGAGTGGGTGGCCCCAATCTCAAATTGGGGGCCTTGCCTAACCTCTGGATATGGTCTCTTCAGATTCTCCCTCCCCTTTTTTGGGCACTTCAGCTAATCTCATCCCTGTTGGGTCCTGGGAACCTCTTGCTTTCCTGGCATCTGGGACTTGCTGGTAGCTACCCTCAATTCCCCATCCCCCATTGCTACATACCTCTGTTAAATTCCTGAGCCTCTGTATATCATCCCTGTTTCCACTCATACTTGATCCTGCCCCCTTTTTCCCCCTCCTCTCTTCCTCCCAAGTCTCTCCCACCCTCTACCTCTTGTGAGTATTGTGTTCCCCCTTCTAAGAAGGTCTGAAGGGTCCACATTTTGGTTTTCCTTCTTCTTGAGCTTTGTGTGGTCTGTAAATTGAATTTTGGGTATTCTGAGCTTTTGGGCTAATATCCACTTATCAGTGAATACATACAATGTGTGTTCTTCTGTGACTGAGTTACCTCACTTAGGATAATATTTTCTAGTTCCATCCATTAGCCTAAGAATTTCATGAAGTCATTGTTTTTAATAGCTGAATAGTACTTCATTGTGTAAATGCACCACATTTTTTGTACCCATTCCTCTGTTGAGGGACATCTGGGTTTCCAGCTTCTGGGTATTGTAAATAAGGCTGCTCTGAACACAGTGGAGCATGTGTCCTTGTTATATGTTGGAGGATCTTTTGGGTATATACCCAGGAGTAGTATAGCTGGGTCGTCAGGTAGTACTATGTCCAATTTTCCGAGGAACTGCCAGATTGATTTCCAGAGTGGTTGTAATGACCATATTCCAGGGAAGGCACAATTCCTAAGAGTAGTTGGTCAACACAAGCTGGACTTGGTATGGGAATGAAAGGAAAAGAAGGAGGAGGATCGAGAGGGAGAAAGGGAGAGGGGGAGAGAAAATAACATTGGGTGTGTAAGGGAGTTGGGGTAGATCTTGTAGGAGTTAGGAAAGGGGGTGAATATGATCAAAATACATTGTATGAAATTCTCCATGAATTAGAAATGTATTATTAAAACATTTAAAAACAAATAAAATGGAGTAGCTGTATTAATTTCAGACAATGCCAACCTTAGAACAAAGAAAACAATCAAGCATAAACAGAATAATATATCATTACAAAGGGTCTAATTTACCTAATTTAAACTACATGTTGCTTGCAACATTGCCAAAACACATGAAACAAAAGCTGACTGAACTTCAAGGAGAAAAAGATGAGTCTGCTATTCTAGCTGGAGACTATAATATTATGTTAGTAATGGACTGATCCAGCAGTGAGAAAATCAGTGAGGACAGAAATGAATTGAA
>JADRCD010183582.1:8985-19525 GCA_019843815.1 Montemys delectorum
GATGGATGGATGGATGGATGGATGGATGGATGGATGGATGGATGGATGGATGGACAGGGATACACACACACACACACACACACACACACACACACACACACACACAGGCAAAACACCCAGATACATAAAAAGAAATTTTAAAATTAAAACAAAAACTCACCCAGAATAATATTTATAAATCTAGTTTGACTCTGGACTCTTGATCATCCAATACAGAAAGCCCCTGGCAACCATTAGGATTCACGAAATCCTCAAGACTGCAGGAGAGCTTACTATGCACATGAGGAGCACGTGCTTGCCAAACCCTTACTCCCCTCCAAGTTCAAGACAGCAACTGAGCACACAAGTGGGTGCTGCAGACTCCTGAGGCTGTGTGCACAGCAGATGGCTGTCTGTGAATGAACATGGAGCAAGAGCTCGAGAATCCAACTCCGACACATACACTTTGTGGTGCTGAGAACCGAGCTCAGTCTTGTACACTATGGCTAGTGCTCTACCTACACCATCCTTCAGTATTTCTCAGCCTCCTATCTAAAATGCCTTCAGACTTCAAGAGCCTCCTTCAACAAATTTAAACTGTCTGGTTGGTTAGATTAATTTTATTTCTGAAAAACTTTCCTCATAAACAAGACAGATTATCTTTAGGTGACCATGTGATCTGATGCTAAAAGGCTTTTTTTTTTTTTTTGAGACAGGGTTTCTCCGTGCAGCCCTGTCTTAGAACTTACTCTGTAGACCAGGCTGGCCTCAAACTCACATAGACCCACCTGCCTCTGCCTCCTAAGTGCTGGGATTAAAGGAGTGTGCCACCACTGCTCCAGGTGCTGAAAGGAATTCTAAGAGGTAAGTTCACGGTGTTCTGAAGGCCAGCTTCCCTGGAAATAGAGCTGATTTAAGCATTCTGACAAAGAGCCACCAGCTTGTAAGCTGGCAGGCTACAAGGCCTGCCCTGGCAGCCTTATCCCTCTGGCTCATCACTAACCCGCCAGGCCAGGCACACTAGTGCCCTGGCTCATCACTAACCCGCCAGGCCAGGCACACTACGTGCCCCTCTTGTACTGGGAACTGAACCTAGTGCCTCGCCCACGCCCATCAAATGCTATTGAGCCACACGCCCTTAGCACCAACTTTTACTCTTTCAAAGAGCGAGCCCTCCTTGCATAGTGGACTGTATTACTTCTCATTTCCATCCAAGTAGCATACTGTCCACCCTTCCTGTACCGCATGGGTAGTGTAACAGTGCCACACATTCCCGGGAAAGAGCCATCAGTCGTAGATAGTTGTGTAAAAGATAGACTGCATGCACTTGACTCCAGAAACAACTAGCCATCCAGAGGACAGAGGGCAACTCATCAAAGAAACCAAAGCGACCTCTGAGACCCAGGAATCTGAATTCTGGCGATATGTGACCTCCGCCTCCCCTCTAAGTACACAGCTGTTTTGAAACACCACTTGATATTGCTGTAGTGACCAGAGATCTGTGGTTAACAGAACCAAACAATTAAAAAAGCAGAATTTCAAGTTCTCACTCGGCTTATGAAGAACCAGACTGTGGATAACTTTTGGTTAGCGGCCATAGCTTAAGACCTACGTGCCTTCTAGTTTCCAAGGGGACAGATCACATACTAGCTTTTCATTCAGCTTCATGGCTAATGAGTTCATCAATACTAGGAATTTTTATTCATCTTACAAGTAATTATTTATTTTAACCACATACATATGAAGTACTGTTCTGAATCACTCAAGATGTGTTCTAGAACTGACTCAGGGGCTCTGTAAGAGCACTAAGCGCTCTTAACCACTAAGCACTCTCTCTAGCCCCACCTAAGTATATATGAACCATATCAGGCACCTGGCACAAATGGCAAGTCAAAACCGAGCCTGTATTTTCTTATGAGGGTGTGTGGAGGCCAGAGGATAACCTTGGGTGTTAATCTTAGGAATACTGTCCTCGACCTTTGAGGCAAGGCTGGCCAGAATGTCCCAGGGAGCCTTCTGTTCTACTTCCCCAGAACATGGCACACCTGGCATTTGCTCATGGGTTCTGGAGACTAACCCCAAAGCCTCCAGGCCATTGTCAACTGAGCTACGTTTTCCAGTCCTTGTATTATTATTTTTTTAAATGTTACTAAAGTTCATACTAAAGTTCATACTTCATCTTATTATATTTTGTCATGCTTAGTTATCTTCTAAAGATTTATTTTATTTATGAGTACATAGTAGCTGTCTTCAGACACACTAGAAGAGGGTGTCAGATCCTATTATAGATGGTTGTGAGCCACCCTGTGGTTGCTGGGAATTGAACTCAGGACCGTTGGAAGAGCAGTCGGTGCTCTTAACCACTGAGCCATCTCTCCAGTCCCCCAGTTCTTGTCTGTCTTCTGAACTCACTATATTCCAGGGTCTCACTATGTAGTTCTGGCTGGTCTAGAACACACTGAGTAGAGCAGGCTGACCGCAAACTGAGACTCACGTGCCCTGCCCTGCTGCTGCTTTAGGCAGTAACAGGTCTCAGCTGCAGAGAGTACACAGGACTCCGGGCTCACAACAGGGCAGAGGGAGATAGGCTAATGGGAGGACAAACAACAGGCACGAATTACCTGTGCCTTCAACACCAGAGAGCTATCCTTTGGCCTTTCCAGATGCGCTGCATTTGTTTGGGACGTCGTACTGTGCCTAAAGAAAATCCAAACTGAATAGAAACTAGATCAGAAGTCTTGTAACCCCAGACCTGCTCCCACCCCAACCTGCCTGTATAATGCACTCCATATCTAACATGAATATGGGTATTTCAGCTAAAACAAAAAAAATCCAAACATACTGGGTTTTGTTTCATGTTGCCAGGCTGGTCTGCCTTCCCAGTGCTGGGATTACAAGCATGGAACACCACATGCTGCCATGTGTTTATAAAGAACATGACTGGTTTACCAAGGAGACATATAAAGTGTATTATTTAATGAAGATTAAATGGGGTACTGTAGTTAACTAAATTATAAAAATTAAATCCCCAGTTCAATTTTACACACACACACACATACACACACACACACACATACACACACACACAGTACAGAGATGCATTTCTCGCAGTGCCTAGGAGCTAGGTGTTCAATGTGTGCATGGTACAAGCACAACTGTATATTCAATACCAATACCATCTCTACTTTATAGCTGCTGGATTCCAGGAAATAAATGTTTGTAAGCTGCCTAAATGCTTGGTTTTATAAAATTCCTGAAATGTTGTATGGAGTGAAAGGAAAAGACACTAAGGTTCTTTAAAAAGATGCCTCCGAAGCCATATTTAACAGACAGCCTCCAAGTCCTCCAATTCAATGGATCTTTTCCATGTACAAAGTGAGAGCAATGCTCCTGCTCCAGGGAGTTGTTGTAAGGGTTCATAAACAGGAGGGCCCTACAGAACACAGCTCAGGACTCATGTTTAATATACCAGCTTCCCTTCCCACTTTCTTACAAAAGCCAACTGCAGGGCACCCAGCCTCATTATGCGTTCCCACACAATTCGAAAATCTGGAAAGACGCCGAGTACTTCAGAGGTAATCACAGTCTAGGTTTTGTGTAAAGGAAAGAGACAGAACCAAGCAATCATCAGCACAATTAACGCCCTGAAGCAACTATTTATTGGTTAGCTATCTGCAACTGCTGAGTCCTGCTGGCCCTAGCCAGTCCTCTGCAGAGGTGAAGCCTACCATCACAAGCACACTGCTAGTAAGACAATGTGAGCATCAGGTTGCCCCTCTCTAGACTGAGCAAGGAAGGGTTTCCTTAAGAAATACTGACTAGTTTATGGCTATGGATGCTACCCATCACCATGTAAGTGCCTCAACTGGATCTAGAAATGGTCTTAATTTAAGCTAACAGTTTTGGAGCTCAAAGAAAAATCAAGGAGCTAGTCTATCTGAGTCCTGATGAGGGCATATACAGTGTTCTGGGTTACACGCCATACTGAAGGAATTCAAAACTATGCTGAGCAAGGTTGTAAGACCCCAACTAAAGACAAACAGAAGTCATGAGTCAAATGCACCCCAAGCACACTGTCCTTTCTATCAAGAGCAGGAAGGCTGTAACCACACCTCCACTGCGGCTTTCCCGGCAGGACCACCTGCCTCAGTGCTCTACTGCTCACTCCTCTAACGATGCCAGGCTGACGTCACCGCCACTTCTCCTCGCTACCGGATTGTCTCCCTTCTCGAGTGGACAGTTATCAGCGATCTCCAAGTCCCTCACTACACACAGCTCAGGCTCCAAACGATGAAGCTATACGAGCAGGATAGGGCGGGGGCCGTGCTTTAGGACACACTCTTCTCCAACGTCTAGGTAGCAGAGTCTGATACACATGATCCTTAAATTCACTCAACAGATTCTAAAACCAACTGATTTAAAAGATAAATTCTGAAAACAAGGTTTATGATGTAAATGACTATATTGAAACAAAGAAAAGCTTCATCCAAGTATTTACATTTTTAAAAAAGACATTTAAAAGTAGACTACTTATTAAGTGTGCTTGAACAAACCATGTGTGGAATTGAATTCCATTCATTATGGAGTTAGTTTCTGCTAAATACTTACTGATGCTATAGTAGACGCCTGGCACCTGAAGACTCAAGTTTTCAACTGTTCCCAGTCTACACTAAAAAGTAATACATTCTACACTCCTGAGGCTCTAATCTGACCTCAGAAACAAAAGAGCTGGTATATACGGCAGTTCCTCAGGGATGACAATGCGGTGGCTGTTAAGTGTAGTTTCTGCAACTCCCCATGTTTTATCTGGTATTTAGTTATGGGCCATTTAAAGGTTTTAATTACCTATACCTTACTGTACAGTAGCTTACCAAATTTAGATATTAAGAGAAGGTTCTGGAAAATGTTTTTTGAGAATGAGAAGGGTCCCCTATATTACATCAAGTCAAAAACCATACAGTTCCGCAGGCCTCAAAATAAACAGATTATACAGCTCAATTAAAAACCACACACATTATATTACATACAAAGTTTACAGTCCAGAAATGCAAATACAGGCAATTTGACTGAATTTCAGCCCCTTTTGCGAAGTGATTGACAATTACAGAAGACACAGAAGACCTTCAATCATTTTTGGCTTTGGCTTACACGTTAAACAGCTTACAAGTTTTGTTTCTGTGTTTTATTTTGTTGCTTTCCTTTAGGTGTGTGTGGAAGGAATGGGACCACAAGAAAACAAGAATGAAAAAGGTCAGGAAGAGAAGAGCTACTGAAATCACCACTTCCTTAGAATACATTACATGCAGGGAGAATATGGCTTCAAAGACAGAGGAGAGTAAGCCTCTTACCCAGTCACATTCAACATTACTTTAACTTCCAGTAAGTGTGACAACAATGCCAATGTTAATTCACGAGGTCAGGCAAGAGTAGCTAAGTCATTTTATCAAACCCAACTAATTTTGGTCTTGAAATCTTAAGTGCTTGGAGTTTGGGAATTTTTCATATTAATAAAGGCAAAAAAGTAGGTCAACATTCAAAACTCCCAAAAGATAGGGTCAAAAGATAAGCCTTGTAACTACTTTAAAACTTTCCAATTAAGATTTCTGGAGATTAGAATTAATTAAAATGTATTCCTGCCCCTAAAATGTGATCCCCTTGGATTATAGACCATGACTATTTTTTCTTAAAAATTCTTTCTACTAAGAACAAAATGTCTGCTTAAAGCCAACAAACAAGCAAAGAAAAAGAGGTCACCCCAGAGGCTCCCAGGCCACACAGAACAATGGACGACACAACAGCCCAGTTTGCACAGACATACTATTCTTTCTTAAAAAAACAAACAAAAAACAGGCATAGAATTAGGATTTATATACTAGCGTCAGTAGACTTGTCAGGCTTCACAATTTTCTTGCTAGTGATTCCAAAATTCTTTGACTCCATTGGTAAGTTCCTGAAGGGTTCACACAGCAAACAGCAGCAAACTACCCAGCATGCCTCTGATGTTCACACAGCAGCCACCCCTGCTGTGCAGTTAGAATACAAGCTGTGACAGACAGCAAGCAAAAGGCTGGCTTGTGCCATCAGTTTGGATTTGATCGATTCCGAGAAATAAATTATTTCCTCAAAACAATTCACCTAAAACCACACTGGAAAAAAATATTAACTGAACTGGGGGCAAAAATGGAAACTATCACAAGGGAAGCGGCTAGAGCGGTTTGCTGAGTATTCTAAAGGCGTGTTTCAGGTAGTTTAACAATGATTCTGGCTAAGACAACTGCCCACAGACATCCACACCCACACAGTTTAATGGTTGTTACTTTAGAAAAGCAATGCAGTGCATTTTCAGCAATCTTATGGCCACAGACTCCGACTGCTCAGTCCACACAGAAGCAGAAGTTGCTGTCTATGGTGACATTGGCTTCTCTGCACTAATTCCCAGGAGGCCGAGAACACGAGGGCAGGGGAAGCACAGACTGGACTGTTGCACAAACAACATTTACTCATCAGATCCCACCGATCGCTTCTGTGCCCGCTTCCTGGGCAGCCTTCTTGGAGAAGCTTTATCTGAAAGAAAAGGAGCGAGTTAAAGCTAACGTTATAACGCAACCAAGTTCTGCCTCTCAGGCAGCTTTAAACTCAACATCCACACACACCCACGCTCACACCTCCACACACATATCTCACACCCCATAACAAATGCCTCTTACCTAGCTCTTGGTTTTTAAAAGAACTTTAAAAATATCCTTGTAGGGCATGACCAATTAAAAGAAAATTCTCCTATCTAGCACAGGAGGTGATTGGACAGGGTTGCTGTACTGCTGCAGGTACCATAGACATTTAATAATGTGCTTACAAGTGCAGAAGGAAGAGTTCTGAAATACTTTAAAAGGCCCAGGCACAGAGGTCTACATCCCAGCACAGGGAGATGGAAGCAGGAGGATTAGGAGTTCAAACCTAGCAAGGACTACTGCAAGACTCTGCTTCAAAAACAAACGCAACATTTAAAAGATATAACACATTTGGAGCATATTTACGTTCAGCAACAAACACAAAATTTAGTGTTTGTGGGTGCAGTAAGTCTTGGCAACTATACAAATGTAACTGGAAGAAGCAAGCAAAGGCCATTAGTACCTCAACCACTCCAGTACACAGCCTTTCTTTAGAAGCTAACATAAATATATGTGGTGCTGAGTTTCTTCTATCTTATAAAAGAAATGATCTATATGTTTCCTTTAGAAACAGAGGGCTGAGAAGGGCATGGTGGCACACGCTTGTACTCTTAGCCCGGGGAAAGCAGAGTCTGAAGGCAGCCTGGGCAAAAATGTTTCAGAAGAAAGGAACAAGTGAAGGTCTGACACACCCTCTCGTGACGTTCTAGATATATGCTACACATTATTTTTCAAAAATAAAAATAATATTGGAAACGTATACAGCCTGTGTCATGTGCTAAGTGCTGAGGCAAAAGAACCCTCTGAACCCACGTACAAGGCCAGGCTGGGCACAGATCACACCCCGTCATCCCGACACCACCAAATCATCTCTGCATATTAAAAAAGCAAAAACTGCGGGCGGTGGTGGCGCACGCCTTTAATCTCAGCACTTGGGAGGCAGAGGCAGGTGGATTTCTGAGTTCGAGGCCAGCCTGGTCTACAGAGTGAGTTCCAGGACAGCCAGGGCTACACAGAGAAACCTTGCCTGGAAAAACAAAAACAAACAAACAAACAAACAAAACCTCTACAGTCATTTGTTTGGGGGGAAAATAGTTTCAAATACCTTAACAGCAGACAAAAAGCATGGTGTTTAAACAAAAAGTAATCACATATGTGTATCACGACTTTTTCAGCTATCAAAGACAAACATCTACCATTACTGCCTATTAAGGGGGGAGGATCCAAGCAAAACAAACAAACAAACAAACAACTTAACTCCAAACTACTTAAAGTCAAAATACTTTATATTTCCAGAGTAAACTTTAAACTCTAGGTGGAGAAAAAGAATTATGAATATGAAAAAGAAAACCAAACCATCACATCATACACCAGAAAACAGACATACAGAGGGCCTCCACCACCCATCTGCAACATGCTAAGAAAAACCAAGCCATCTCACCACAGGAAAACTGCAACAGTGTAATTCTCCTGATTTTAGAATAATCAAAGGCAACATGTTATCAGATACTCAGATCCATTTTCTTTCCCTGCCTCGGACAACATCAAAGGCCACTTCTCATCTAGGAGTTCATGGAAGCTAACTTCTGCTCACTTTTGCTTGGTTTTGGAGAGAATCTTATTACAGAGCTCAGGAGGGCCCCCAAAATGTGATCCTTTTAGTCCTGAAATTAGGGCATTTATCACACCTAACCTGAATTCTTTGTTAAACTGACACACACAAATGTGTGATCCTGTGTGCACATGAAGGGGTGTGTGTTTATATTTCTGAAGAGGCCAGAAGACAACTTTGGGTGTTGTTCCTCAGGAGCCATCCATCTTGTTTGTAGAGACTCTCACTGGCTCATCAGGAGGCTGGGCTGACCAGCAAACCCAGCAAGCTGTTTGTTTCTGCCTCCCAAGTACTGAGGCTGCAAACATCCCATTGCCCTAGGGTTATTCTGCTGGGTTCTGGGATCATAGCAGTAGCCTTTATGACTGTGTAACACACACCACCAACTCAACTACCCTCCCAGCCCATTTAATGGCATTTACATGACAGGTTTTCTTTGAATTTGTGGTTTTGTAGACATTTAAAATATTATTAAGGGATGACTCTAATTCTTTTCTATTAAGGGGGGGAAAAAAAAATCAGCAGAACTATGAGTCCATAGGTTAAAAAAAAAAAAAAATAAGGAAAGTAAACCTACTCCACCTTAAAATGTAAAATGCTTATCAATTGTTTCTGGGCCTTTTGGCTAAAATCAAGTGTAGTAAAAGGGTTATCAGAAAATCTGACCATGACGGCGGTGGTGGCGCACGCCTCTAATCCCAGCACTTGGGAGGCAGAGGCAGGCGGATCTCTGAGTTTGAGGCCAGCCTGGTCTACAGAGTGAGTACCAGGACAGCCAGGGCTACACAGAGAAACCCTGTCTCAAAAAAAAAAAAAAAAAAAAGAAGAAAAGAAAAAAAAGAAAAAAAAAAAAGAAAATCTGACTAGTCAGAGCTCAAAATGCCTCCAAATGTCCTACACTGTGTTGAGGGAAAATGTTCTGTACACATTATGAGCTATAGGCAAGAAAAGTGAGGCCTTGGACATTGTGATTACCATGTAGACAGAACATTTAGAGAAATAATATGTACAGAAAATTGTTTTACTATGTAAGTATAGATTATTTATAGGAAATAGTGTTAGTGATGTCCAGGATAGAATTTTATGTTCTTGTACAAGTTTTCTACAATGATACTAACTTGAATGCTTTCTTTCTTTTAATGTGTATGAATGAATATTCTGCCTGCACGGATGGCTATGCACCACAGTGCCTGTGGAGGCCAGACAAGAGGTTGGATCCTCTACAGCTGGAGTTCCAAATAGCTATGAGCTGCCGTGTAGGCACTTGGAAATTGACCTTGTTCCTCTGGAAGAGCAGCCAGTGCTTCTAACCACTGAGCAAGCTTTCCAGACCCTTAAGTGCTTTTTAAAAAGTCACTCACCAAATGGGAAAATTTGTTCTATATTCCTTCATAAAAAATAGTATATTTAATAAACTGTTCATTAACAAAAAAAAGCACAATATATTAAGTAACATCTTGGATTCATTCTTTCAAAAGTAGTTTGTAGCAGTTTTCCCAAAAAATATAGTTCTATTCATTAAAATTGCCATATTCATGCACTATGCAAGAGCCCCCAGAACTGTAGCAAAGCCTACTGAAGAAATTAATCACCTCACCTCGTCTACTCTGCACTGAAGCAACAGGAAGGAAAAAAAAACAGGAAATAGATTAGAAAGAAGTCAGACATTTACAAACAAGCTGCATGTTTGAAAACAATTCCAAATTAAACCATAAAACACTATAAACAGAACCCATGTGCCACTAATTATGCTAGAGTCTGACAAGTAATGGAAAAGATGTTAATATATGTTAAATAATACTAACCAAACATTTTTGGCTGAATTGAAACTAATTTCCATTTAAAGAAAGATTTCCCACCAAGTTTGTAAGACTACTTACTGATCTGATTCAGAGTTTCCTGAGGGATCCAGCTCATGTCAACATCATTTTGGCTTGAGGTACCCATTTCTACTTTCTGTATGGGTCTCTTGCGCTAAAAGAACATAAAAGACATGTCACAGCATTGCCTATTCTAAAAGGCTTTTTTGTTTTGAAGCAGGATTTCTCTTTGTAGCTCTGGTGTTCTGGAACTCTGTAGACCAGGCTGGCCTTGAACTCAGAGACACACCTGCCTCTGCCTCTGCCTCCGGAGTACTAGGATTAAAGTTGCGTTCTACCACTGTCTGTCTGTGTACTCTAATTTTAAAAAACATGAATCAATATATATTGAGTATCTTAGCAGACAAATTTCATTCTTTTCTTGTTTTAAAACACCCTAATACACATTTTAACTGCTAGGA
>JADRCD010183584.1:0-2500 GCA_019843815.1 Montemys delectorum
TATATAGGTATATATATATATATATATATATATATATATATATATATATATGTAAATACATATATATATAGGTATATTAGGTATATACCTAATATAGGTATATTATATATGTAAATACATATAGAAAAATAGATAACACCTTTGCCTAAAGAGCACGTCCATGATTACCGAGTTAATACACATTTTTCAATACAAAGATCCCTATATCTTTTGTTTTTAACACATATTATTAGTTGTCTAAGAACATAAGGAAATGAGGAAACAATTGCCAATATAACTGTAAAGCACAGTAGACTACTGAGAAACAAGGAAATCAGGAAAAAGTGCAAATAGTATTTCCCAGGTACAAGAAACAAGGGAAAGGGCTTAGGATGCAAAGCCAGTAACTTAGAATTTTCTTTCGCTCTTTCTTTTTCAATACAAGGTTTCTCTGTGTAGCTGGCTATCCTGGAACTCACTCTGTAGACCAGGCTAGCCTTGAGCTCAGAAATTTGCCTGCCTCTGCCTCCCAAGTGCTGGGATTAAAAGCGTGTGCCACGACCACCCAGCCTGACTTCGAGTTTTCAGTGGATACATGAATCCCACTTGCAGAGCTCATCGCCTGTGTTCCCGTGGGGGAGCTGCCTCAGAATGTGCTGTTGCTCATACACTCAACTTCTTATATAGCTTCTAGCATTGTGATCCTAAAGTCACAGTGGCCAGCTTGCCCAGATCATTCTGTGGTGACTGTGTGAATGGAGTCCTGACTTCTGTGATCCACAGTGATTTGTGGAAGGTTTTTGCTTTAGCTGATCCATGGACCACGGTCTCTGCGTCAACAAGTGCTTCCTTTCATTTGTTTTATAAGGTCTGTTGGTGTCCTTTCCGTGTTGGTTGCCATCCAAGAACTTAACACTCCCTAATTATGATTGCTGCGGTCATTCACCTTGGCACTGCCTCCTCAAGGGTAACCCATTGACAGGTATCTTGTGTGCCCTTTTTGTTGCTGTTGATCAGCTGGTTTCAACCAGAGCTCAGATGCTCATGTTTAGTGATCTCCTAGATTTCTTTTCTAATATTAACTTAATTATTTTAAAACTGATAAACGCACTTCAGAGGACAGCGTAGTGCAATAGGGAACACTGAAAAGCTTACTCTTCATAAGTGTAACTGTCCCCAAGCATCTACGCTAGAGGAGACACTGGGTTGAAGACCTGAAGCCAGAGGAAGGGCTTGGCGCTCAGGAAAAGAGTTCGCAGATACAACAGCATACCTCCTGCCTTTGTTGTTGTTGTTGTTGTTGTTGTTGTTGTTGTTGTTTTGTTTTGTTTTGCTTTTCATCTTTTCCATGGAACTGTAGTACTGTGGTGGGAAAAATGACAGGGACTAAGAGCTTTTCCATCCTCACTTCCAGTCAAGTTGTGTCGATTGGGAATTGCTGAAGGTTTCCTTAAAAGGTAAAAGAAACTTGTTGTTCGCTTTCTTTCTCCAATACTGTTGGGGTATACTGCTGTGGTTTCTGTCCTGAGAGACAGCAAATATTACTCTCATCCCAGTCATGTTTAAGAGTTTATTGTGTGCAACATCGTATCTTACTGCCTTGTTTGTGTTGTAAGGTAAAATACTTACACACGCATGCACACATGCTCACACATAGATGCACACCACAAGATGTGTATGCTTATGCTGTATATATGCATAAAATACCACTAAGTGTCGATGGAACACTAACAATGCTGATCTCTGGGACTGAGAGATCATAGACAGGGGCTGGAAGAGGCTTTTAATTTCTTGTATTCTTAAATGCTTGTGTGTTGCATACGTTTGCATGTGTTACATGCTACCATTATAAAGCACATCAGCAATAAACATATATCCTTATTTAAAACAAGATATTTCTAGTTTTATGAAGGAAACAGCTAGTCTGCAAACTCTTAAAATCACTTAACTCTTTAAAAACACGGAAATATCCCCTTGTTTTTGTCAGGATCCCCCATGTTGACTCCACCCACCTAGCTTCCAAGCTTCAACATCATCTAGGAGAATGGCTTTTTTCTCCTGTTCTCTTTTTTTAGATTTGCTTATTGGTTATTTTATTCATTTACATTTCAAATGTTGTCCCCCTTCCCGGTTTCCCAACCACAAGTCCCCCATCCCATACCCCCTTCCTCTGCCTCTATGAGGGTGCTCCCCCAACCCCCACCCACTCTCACCTCACCCCCTCGAATCCCCCTATGCTGGGGCATTGAGCCTCCACAGCACCAAGGGCTTCCCCTCCCATTGGTGCCAGATAAGGCCTCCTCTGTGACGTGTGCAGTTGGAGTCATGGGTTCTTCCATGTGTACTATTTGGTCAGTGGTTTAGTCCCTGGGAGCTCTGGGGGATCTGGTTAGTTGATATTGTTGTTCTTGGCTTGTATCTGTTATCTGTATTGGTTAGGCTCTGGCAGGGCCTCTCAGGGGACAGCCATACCAGGCTCCTCTCAGCAAGTGCTTCTTGGCATCAGCAGTAGTGTCTGGGT
>JADRCD010183584.1:7500-33199 GCA_019843815.1 Montemys delectorum
TAAGCAAGCCTTTCATATTTAATTGCATTCATCACGATGTGATGTCTCTTCACACAACAGAGCAGTAACTAAGGCAGTGATATGGCTCAAGAGCAAGAGGATGAAGCTAGAATAAAGCCCATCCCCAGGAACATACTTCCTCACCAAGGCCATACCTCTAAAAGGTCCCAGAACTTTCCCAAACAAACTGTGGACAAGCATTCAGTGCATGTGTGTGGGGGGGACACTTCCCATTTAAACCACCACAGGCGTATTTACCATCTTTATCTCAGAGCAGTCTGCAAAGGGTAGCACTCATGTAAGCTTTGAATGGTTTACCCAAAAGCTCTCGGTGCTGAGAGATTTCTGGAGGGAATTCCACTTAACTTTTGTTATTGGTATTCAGATTGGATAGCTAATCTTAAGTAGTGATACTAATAGGATGTTTTTCACATTAAGTGTCAAATTGTACTTTGTAGGTACATATACCTGATCTTGGAAATAACTTGGTAATGAATATTAATATGGGAAAGCAAATTAGTCAAGAAATATGGGAAGTCAGTACTTTCTATAAAGGCTTATTGTAGACACAAGAAGTAAAATTTAAGCCTCACCTCAGTTTTTCCTAAGATTCATGAAGATATAAACTCTTTAAAAAATGTGTGTGTGTGTGTGTGTGTGTGTGTGTGTGTGTGTGTGTAAGAAGATGAGAGCTGGCTGAGCAGCCAAGAGCACCTGCCTCCGTTGCAAAGGTTCAATTCCCAGCACTCACATGAAGGCAAACAAACATCTGTACCTCCAGTTCCAGGGGATCTGATGGCCTCTTCTGACTTCTTCAGGCACCAAGCACACATAGAATTCAGATAAAACATTCATGCACAGAAAATAAAACTACAAAGAAATGAAGAAAGGAACCTTAAATACTGAGATGAGTCTTGTCTTGAATGAGCCTCAGGACAACACAAGCCAAGTTAGGGCTCCTTTGGAGCATCCCTACCCTGGCAACAAGAGGGCTCAGGAAATATCTGCCAGCCTGTATATGAGGAGTGAATGAAAAGCAGTTCTCACAGTGTGACTCCGTGTCACGAAAGCTGCAGGGGTCTGAACGGCAGGGGCCTGGGAAGAGACCCCAGGTGGGTCATTTGTTGGGTACTTGGTTCCCTCTCTTCCCTTTATGATCAAGTTAATCCTCCACACAGGGCCCAGAAGGAAGGTTTTCTATTTCCCTCTCTTTGCTGCTACACACTTGGCTCACATTTCCCCATGCTTTAGCATCCAGAGCCATGATTTTTTTCACCACTTTATTTCTATGGCAACTCACCATGACATGTCCTCAACTTCCAGAGAGTCTCAAGTGGCAAGGCAAGCTGGAGTCACAGATAGCTCTATCTAAACCCTATGGGACATGTGGTGATCCCATGGCAATAATTGTGTGGGATTAAGAAATGGTTGAGACAGTAGGAGGAGCAAGACTGGTGCAGCCAAGAGGCTTAGTAGTTTATCAGAAAACAAAAGCCACTTCGCAAAGAATCATGATCAGTATATGGCTGTGTTCTGAGATTGGATGTATCATGAACTTTAATAAACACTGAGGAATCAATGTATGTTGAATATTTGAAGTCACTGGAACTTAAGTGTTCTATTAATCAATCTAATCTACAACATGAAACCAAAAAATCATTTATAATTAATGTATAATTAATTTATAATTTATAAGTCATCACTATCACAAACAAATCTTAGAACATGTTAAAACTTATTTACTGGGACTAGAGAGGTTTAGCGGCTCAGGTCACTTGTTTAACCTTGATCCACATTGTTACTAATAGGAACTTGGAATTGCTGGTAAAAACTAGATTAGCAATCTCTAGCCAGAGAGATGAAGTTCACTGAGGTAGGCAAGGGATTGAGAAACAGGGGACCTGAATTTCTATGTTTGATTTCAGGACCTACATGTCAACCCTGAATTGCATATTTAGACTTTACTATAAAAAATAAATATCTTGTTTAACACAGAGTTATATTGAGCAGGTCTGTTCTAACAGTCAAAATGTGAAATTACTAACATGCAGGCTGGCTCTGTGGGAAAATGGATAAAATGTGAGTCTCTAAATGATAAATACAATTCCACAATTACATAGTGAGTTCCAGGCTAGCCTGAATTATATGAGACTCTGTCACATACACACTATCATACACACATAGTGTGTGTGTTTGTGTGTGTGTGTATGTATATATATAAAGGAGTAAAGAATTTAGCTCAACAGTAAGGTGTTTATGTAGCAAGCTAAAGGCCTTGGGTTCAGTCTTAGCATCAAAAATAAATAAATAAATAAATAAATAAATAATAACAAAAGACTATGTGTTGTGTGTGTACATACATACAATAAAAAATCATCTGTTCGCAAAAGTGCTTCATTATTATAATTTGCATTGGTAAGTGACTCAGTACACATTTTAGATATATAAAGTGAACTTGGCCATCTAGGCTAAGAACAGATGCAAGTTATCTTCAGCAGCCATGTCCCTGGAAACTTTTGCACCGAGCTAAGAATTCTCTGTACAGTAGAATCCTCTCAATGGGTTTTAAAGCCCCTTCATTTTACCAATAAGGACTCTGAGACTTAATGAGGCTGAGTCCCTTCCATGCAGGTAATGACAGAACCTGGGGTTCCGTTTCTGAGCCCAGAGCCAAGACGCATCGCTACTGTTACCCTTCCCCTAGAATTAGACCTAACTATTTCTTATGACACATACAAGAATGTCTTGGTCATGGCTGATTACCACAAGCCTCTGCAATCCCTCCGTGACTAGGGAGGGACAGTTACACTGGAAGATGAATAAGCCACTCTTCCTGGGTTAGCGTGACATGTGGAGCAGTCATTGTGACTCACTCAGGAAACATGGGAGAATGCAGCGAACATCAAAGCACACCTGCCAAATGCCCAGAAGCAGATAAGCAGCCATCAAGAACCTGTGACCCAGCAATGCTGAACAGAGTGATCTCTAGCTCTAAGGATCCAGTCTCCTGAGGCTGGCAGGCAGCGCTATCCAAGGGAGGCCAGGCTCCAAGATAGACTGTTTCCTGCCCATTGGTCTTCGCAGAGGCATATCAAAGAGCTGGTGGACTCTGAACACTAGTTGGGTTTTTCTTTTTCTGGCAACAAAATTAAACCCTCGCCCCAGGGATTTATCCCGTCTTTTGCTGATCTTGGTGTGAACGGTGCAGCTAAATCCCTGCACACAGCACCAACTGTCTCCTGGGTGCTTCTTAAAACGTGGCTAAGCACAAGTGGAAAACATCAAGTCTTGTTGAAGTCAACACACAGAACAAATATCTCGGGAGTAATGAAAGAATTAGTCTCACATTGTAAGATGACTGCAGAGGTCAGCAGAGTCAGGGGTGGTCTCCCAGCTGCTCGGAGGAGGTGTCTTGGGAGAGGATGCTGTGTGTCTGGAACCTATTTTAATAGCACTGAGAAGCTTGTGAGACTGTGTGATTGTATAGGCAACTTGGAAGTTGTTTTGAAAGTCTGTGTCTTGTATGACATTTTTAACCTGAAGTTATTTGCCTTCCGTGCTCTTAAGTAGGGAAGATAAAATCTTACATGGCTCTGTCTCTCTCTTTTTTTTTTTTTTTGAATCTCTTGGAAACGAATATATAATTTAAATAAATGCCAAGTGGGAAGCTACTTTGATTTTTTAATATGTATTTATTTTTTATTTGTTTATTTATTTATTTACTTATTGTGTGGGATGCATGGTATTGTATGGAGGTTGGAGGACAACTACCAGAAGTGGAGTCTCTCCTTCACCTTCTTGAATCTCTTTTCATGTTCCTGCTGAAAAATACATTTTGTAAGTGTCTGAAAATCCCTTAAGGAAGACCCCAGACTCAGACAGTATGCAAAGATAAAAGAACATTTATTTTGCAGACCCCCAGCATGTGGGGGTCAACCATTCTTCCAAATGGTAATCCTAAGCAAGGCACACACACACACAGGCCTTCTTAAAGGGAATCAGGAGGATTTCCTAGAAGGATCAGGTAATCTAAAATTTCATTGGTGGGTGCTAGGGGGTCACAGTTGGTCAGTGATTTGCATGAATGTTCAACCATAGGATGAGATAGGGCTGCCCAGAACAGATGGTCCATGAGATATTTTTCCATGCTTGTGGTTAGCCCTAGGCTGATCTTTGGGAGGGACTTTTTGACTTGGTGCCTGGATTTTTTGTTCTGTTCCTGGAGTTGGCACCTTATGGCCTTCGTTTCCAAATCAGGCCTGGTCCTTAAATGGAGACAAATGGGCTTTGTGTCATCTTTTCAACTTCAGGTTAGCTAGCCTGTGAGTTTCTGTCAGGGTCTCCTTGCTCTGCCTCCCATCTCCCAACAGGAGTACTGGGATGACAGTACTGGGATGCCACTGAATGTAGTTTTTAAGCCGATTCTGAGATAGAACCCCGGGCCTCACACCTTCCCACTCCACCTCAGTGTTTAAAGTCAGAATAAAACAAGAGTCTTGGTTTACTCCAGAGTTAATTCTGTTTTTCCTTTAACCCTCAGCTTTGTGCTCCCGCTACCCCTAGGAGTAGCTCAGGAACTACCTGCTTGAAAAACCAGTAGCAGTTCTGAGTTCACCACTCAGGACTCCATTGTTCTTAAAGTCTGAGGCAAATGAAGTCAGTCAGAGAGCATTTCTACCACAGAACCCAAGAAAAGGAACATGGTACTGTTTTAAAAGACAAACGTCTAAGGGACATATTTTACACGCCAAAGCAGGCCTGGCCTCCAGGTTCTGCTAGCAATCCTCAGTCTCTGCCTAGCGTACCCTGCCCCCAACCCTGAACTTTCCAGCCCAGGAGCTGGGCTGCCCTTCCCCCAGAGGCTCCTCCCTATATCATCCAGACATTCTGCTCCCTCTCTCTCTCTCTCTCTCTCTCTCTCTCTCTCTCTCTCTCTCTCTCTCTCTCTCTCGCTCCCGCTCCCTCTCCCTCTCCCTCTCCCTCTCCCTCTCCCTCTCCCTCTCCTTAACCTCTTTTCTCTCTGCGCTTGAGCCCTTTTCTCTCTTTCTCCTTCCCATCCCCCTACCCCATCCCCCTTCCCAAGGGTGACGTTCCTGGTCTCCGTCCTTGGGGCCAGTGAACTCGCCCACCTAAGAACAGCTTCCCCTAAATCCCTGCCTTTAAGTATAATCTAATCTGGTTTGAACTGGCTCATTTCACCGGTGAAGAAATAACCTATCCATGATCAAGAGTCAAAGATGAGGTCCGCGCGTGGCTCAGGTGGCGGCCCGCAAGCTCCAGGTGGCGGCTTAGGGGCGACGAGCGGTCCCCGCCGGCCGGCCGGGCGGGCAGCGGGAGGGAGCCGGGGCTCGCCTCTCGTGACAGCGGGAGGTCGCGGCGGGGGCGGCTAGCCCGGCGGGCCGAGGCTGCAGCGGGCGAGGCGAGGCGAGGCGTCCGGCCGCACCCTCGCGGGCCAGGCGGGACCTCTCGGCGGCGACGCCCCGGCCGCCGTTCCCCTCCCGAGGCTCCTCCGCCGGGCCGAGTCGGCCAGTCCGCCGGCGGGCATGGAGCGTTGCCCCCGGATCCCCCGCGCGGCCCGCTCCCGCACGCCCTCCGGTAGCTCTTGACACTGGGCCTTTTCTCCACCACCCAACCGGGTCTTCGGAGCCTGTGGCGTTGTGATTCGGACGAAATGGAAGAAAAGGAGCGGTGTGACCCATTGGGCTCTGCCCTCCTGCATTGAGGCCTAGTTGGCATCTGCAGAGAGGAAAACACAGCTAGGAAAGCGTGGTGTTTTCCTTTTTTCCAAAGCGGGTGGGAGGGGAAGGTAACGAAAGGGAGGAATCCTACGTTTTGTATGTTTTTTTTTCTTTGTTAATTCTGCACTTTGAAAGTGTTGGCTAAATAAACTAATCCAAAAGTTGTTTTTTTTTCTATCGAGAAGACAGAAAAGGTAGATTTTTTTTTTTGTCCCTTTTGATTCCATCCTTTCCTCCCAGTGACAAAGCATAAATCATGGACATCAGAGAATAGGTGAATCTCAGGAATCGGAAGACAGAGAAACCTAGACTTTCCTCAGGAGGAAAGGAGCGGAGTGCTTATCGGCTCTGTCTGGAACCTAAATCGAAAAAAATCATGAGTTGCATGTCATGGAAAGGAGACAAGGCCAAATCTGAATCCTTGGAGCATCCCCAGGCAGCACCCCCACAAATCTACCATGAGAAGCAGCTCAGGGAGCTCTGTGCTCTTCATGCCCTCAACAACGTCTTCCAGGACAGCAAGGCCTTCACACCGGAAACGCTGCAGGAGATTTTCCAGAGGCTGTCTCCGAACACTATGGTGACGCCCCACAAGAAGAGCATGCTGGGAAATGGGAACTATGATGTGAATGTCATCATGGCAGCACTTCAAACCGAAGGCTATGAGGCTGTTTGATGGGACAAGCGCAGGGATGTGGGTGTCATTGCTCCATCTAACGTCATGGGCTTCATCATGAACCTGCCCTCCAGCCTGTGCTGGGGTCCACTCAAGTTGCCTCTCAAAAGGCAGCACTGGATCTGTGTTCGTGAGGTGGGAGGGGCCTACTACAACCTTGACTCCAAACTCAAGATGCCAGAGCGGATTGGAGGCGAGAGTGAGCTCAGGAAATTTCTAAAATACCATTTGCGAGGTAAAAACTGTGAACTCCTACTGGTGGTACCGGAAGAAGTGGAAGCCCATCAGAGCTGGAGGGCTGACGTGTGACAGTTGTGCTTGACCTTCTTTGTCTCAACCCTGCAGACCTCTTTGATGTGCTGTGGCCTCTACAGTCCACTTCCCCAAACATCTCATTGGGTTTCCCCTTCAGATTTGCCAGTGCAGTAGGACAGATGTGTGGACTGTCACAGAGCCACCCAGCAGTCTGTGCCTGGGGGAAGAAGGTAGGAGCTCTGAACACTTAGGGCAAGCCATTGAACACCCTTTGCTATTTCAGAGAGGGGGCCGAAAAGGGGTCCTTTGAGGGGGCTGGATTATTTCTCCCTTGTCTTGAGGTCTTGATACAGGTTCTGCTGGTAGTGTCACTGATGCTTCAGGTTCACAGAGAGGCCACTCGCCCCTTTTCTCTCCTGTGGCACCACGGGGTCTGAGGACACAGTACATGCAGAGCCCAGTGACTGGCTCAAAGGACCCAGAGCCAGGAAACTGTCTCTCAGGAAATGTCACGATTCCAGCAGTGGCACTGCATGCCATCTGCAGTCCATTATGCCACCTCGTAGCCCTTTTTAAATCCCAGCCAGCCTTGAAGTTTTATAATGAAAAGTTCTGCTATTCCAAAGTAGGTGAATTGCACATTAGTCTAGCAAGACAATGGTGAAAGATATACCTAATACTATGTAGGTAAAGCCAGAGTAAGGTAGTCACTGGTGGCTCTTCACTCGATGTCCCTACTATTTCACTACATTGACTGGGGAGATTCTGGGGCAAAAGACAATGAACAGGGATGTACTCATAGTTGGCTCATTTTAGCAAAATCAGAAACACATCTACCACTGACATCAAATTCCATGGTTTGGGACAGAGCTGGGAGAGGAAACTGCCATAAAGGTGAGCTTCAGGGCTTGAGGCCAGCAGGCACGTCCTGAGCGCCAGAGCTGTAGCAGCAGTCTCAGGTTGGTTGTATGCATTGAGCTCGAGCCTCTGGGTTTGACATCTGTGTAGTTTCTTTTACAAACAGGGTTGGCTCACCCCACCTCAAGTAATTCTAGACCATTTTTTCTCCTGTAATTTTGGAAAATGAGGGGAAATAAGTACCATACCCCCATACCAATGTGTTTGTGGTGGCCTTCAAGGCAGGTGACCTGGCCAGCCCTTACTGATCCATAGACTCTGTAGGTCTGAGAGCTGCCCCACTGGCCTGCTTCCCCCTTGGCAGCAGAGCTACCCGGGGCTTGCATGTTAATCCTGAGGAAGCAAGCTTGTTGGGGTGAGGCGGGGCTGTCTCCCCACTGTGACTGGAGTGCATGTTTACACCAGCACTTTTTCTGCACATGTATCTTCAATCCAACAAGGCTGTTTTTCATTCAAGTAGCAGAGGCCTCAAGTGGCTGCACTGCGCTCAGCCATGGTCATCTGCACCATTTTCTACACCAGATCTGCTTGGCACCAGGGGGAACTCTGCCCCTGCACAATGACATTCCAATCACTACCAGCCAGAAGTTACAGCCGACCTTGCTGATTGTCACAAGCAGGACCTTGGTCCATTGGCACTGATAGTAAGCCATTCTTGGGAAGAGGAGACTCCTCCCTACAGATCTGCTTGGGCCTGTGCAAATGGCACTGCAAGTGAGTCCCACACATGTGGAGTACATGAGCTAGTGGGATGTACAAAGACGCTTAAGCATTTCAGGGCTGGTTCTGTACATATCCAATTCTGGTGCTTAGGAACAGGGACCCATGTGATGCCCAAAGGGCAAAAAGCCCCATTCCTATTAAAAGGGGCATCCTGATCCTGATGCCCAGCAAGGGGCAATCCTAGGCTTTGTTTATCTTGCTTTATTCCCTTTTTCTGTTGGCCTTGTGCTGGGTTTGTTTACAAAGATGTATCATGTTTAACCAAATATTAAAAATGAAAACCTGAACACACACACACACACACACACACACACACACAAAGAGTTAAAGATGAAACTCTAGGTACGAACGTTTGAGAAGTCACTCTCAACCTGCTGACCACACCTGCTGCCCAAAGAGAACGGAGGAGAAACAATGCCCCTCCACTTCTCTTCTGTGACTGGATGTGGAGAGAAACAATCTTGGGAGGCAAGAGGTTGAGGAAGCAACCATGCCCAGGGAGAGCACAGGAACTCTCTGGGCCACCTCAGGTCCCTGCTGAGCCAAGAGGGATCGACAGGATGGGCCGTTTGCCAAGGCACTGGCCCAGCTCAGGGAGCCAACAAAAGCGAAAGCAAGCACAGGATGAGGGGATGCCTCCCAGCCTGGGAAGGCAGATGCTGAGGCGAGCAGTGAGCATCCTGGTAGGTATTCTGGAAGAGCTCCCTTCTCCCTCCCTCCTGTTCTTGGGCTGCAGAAGATGCTTTTTGATAGCCTCGGGGTTTCCTATACGTGATGATTTCTGAAGAGAGGGTTCAAGAGGAGCTATAGAAGACTAGAGAAAGCAGAAGCTTGCACCGCACTGCCCAGATTCCACTTAAGCAAAGTGAAAATAAATTTTGTCAACTGTGTGAACAGGCTAGAGAAGGAGAGCATGGGGAACAATACTGGCAAGAGAACAACCCTCCCCCCAAACAAAACAAAACAAAACAAAACACAACAAACAAAAAACAGAGAACGGCTCTCCCAGATTGCCTTGTGCTAAAGGAAAGAGTAACGGACACAAGATCTCAATAAAACAAAAGCATAAATACAAAATGCTAAAGAAAGCAATTGCAAATAGAAAGAAAGCAACCACAATCAACGGTGCTGACAGTCAATGAATGAATTTTAAAGGGGACACCTAAACACTGCTGGAGACAGATGGCAGAAAGTTTAAGATTTAAAATAGAGAGCGAGCTGAGGAGTGGTGGCCCACACCTTTAATCCCAGCACTTGGGAGGCAGAGGCAGGTGGATTTCTGAATTCAAGGCCAGCCTGGTCTACAGAGAGACTTCTAGGACAGCCAGGGCTACAAAGAGAACTCTGTCTCGGAAAAACCAAAAAATAAAAATAAATAAATAAATAAATAAATAAATAAATAAATAGTGAATACACTGTTCAGACCAGCACAACACAAAGTCCAATCACTGCTGCTTAAGCAGTGCTCAGCAGAAACCTGACACTTTTGGAAATGCTGCGAAGGAATAGTTTCCCGAAGTGAAAAGCGAAACCTGTACTCGCAAGAGCACACCGCTTAGCTGAGACAGTTTTTACGTTAAACAATAGACTTTGATTAAGGCACTTAACTAGAGAGATAAAGAAGAGTGTTCTCTGGCATCTGCGCAGAAAATGCTAACCACCTACAGGTGGAGGAGCGGGCGAGGCCCTAGCTTTCCACAAAACCCAGGTGAGCAGACCACTGAGTCTGGGTGGGAGGGAAGCAGGCCTGACTAACGTTATAGGATACCAAGCTGGTATACAGACCGGAAGGCTAGAGGCAGACCTTTCTGAACTTAACAAGAAAATAACTAGAAGACAAAAGAGACAGCTGGGGGAGGAAGAGAGAAAGAAAAGGAAATAGACCACACACGCACGCATGCACGCATGCACACACGCATACGCATACACATTTTTGACAGAATCAAGAGAGTCAAAGTATCTATCATTTCCAGATACTGCCCAGAAATAGATTTTCCAATTTAAGAAGACTCCTCACCAATTTTGGCAGAATTAAGATGCAGGAAACATGGAAACATTGAAGGGGGTAACAAAACAAAACAAAACAAAACAAAAAACACTAGGGACAAACTTTAAAGTTTCCTAAACTCCACGGCATCATCAGTAACAGTAACGATAATAACAAGCACTGCCTGGAGTGGTGGCACATGTCTGTAATTCCAACGCCCAGGAAGTTGGGACAAGAAGGCCACAAATTCAAGGCCAGCCTGGGGTACATAGCAAGAGAAGAACAATTTTCCCTAAAGGATTGAGAAAAAGCCTAATCACATAAATGCTGTGCGTGGACCCTGCTGCAGCTCCAGAGCTGGAGCATGTGCTCTTCTGCATCCTTGTCCCTTGATAGCAGCCCTGGGCAATGTGGTTTGTTTTGTTCAACTCCAGCTCATTTTAGCTTCATCTGCCACTGTGGTCTGTCAGATTGAAGTATGTATGGCTTGAAGCTAAATATTTCCCAGCAAATTGTTCTTTAAATGATACAGCACGGGCCACAGACAGGCATTGGAATCCAGCTTCAGTTCTGTGATTTGTCTTTGCTGCTGTGACTGTGAACATGAGGGGTCACACGTGCCATGCCATCTGAGTGGCGATTGGAGTACACCTGTGGAATCTTTCCTTCTCTTCTTTCTACCTTTAAGTGGGTTTCAGGCTTCAAACTCAGGCGGCCGGGTTTTGAGAGCAAGTGCCTTCAACCAGTGAGCCATTTTGTCAACTCTCAGTTTGTGATAGTTTATGGACCTATGTTTAATCTTTCTGAGTTTTATTTATTGTTTTCTTTCTAGATTAGGAGCTCTTTGAGGTAAAATGACTAACACCATTTTACTTAGGGATGTTTGCATTTTTTACATAAGAAATAGCAACAAAGCAATCTTGCTTCTTTGGGAGGGGCTTTTTCTTATTTTGTGGGGCTTCGTGGTGAATTAGAGTTTGCACTTTTGGTTTAAGTTGGGTTTGGAGAGTTAGCTAAATTAATTACACATGAAGCCTGGAGGAGTTGGGTGTTAGAGATTATCTGACACTTTCTTCTGACCTCCTTGGATCACAGGTACTCCCAAGGTGCACAAACAGATATGCAAGCAAAACCTCACACATACAAAATAAAATGTCTATAAAAAGGGAAGGAAAAGAAAAATTGGAAGTAGGGGTTTGTAAGGTGAGAATCTAGGAGAGGAATGGTGCGCAGTTACAAGATGTTCTTGAGAGAAGCCCTGGCTGGAGCACAGTCAAGGGGAGATTTTTGAAGGTGAGAAGGTAGGAGGTAGTGTTTGCCCTTTCTTCTGCTTGTGCGATGTAACTTCCCTTCCTGGCCTTTCAGGACACACAGACTCTTCTGTGAACTTGATGTTACTCACTATGCTGGGCCGGGGCTGAATCTGTCAGGGCACTGAGGGCTACAGCATCCCTAAAGATGCAGTGAGGTGGAGAGTACCCACAGATGCAGTAGAGTCAGATACACAGAGGAGACAGCTCCTGGCTCTATGGATTTCCAGGGCTTTGCCCTCTGCCAAACTGTTTATTTAGACAGTCTTTACAGGGCAGGTGGCTATGGATTTCTCACCGTGTGAATTTCCAACAATTCTCTGCATGGTGCCCTAAAGTGGGGGTAAGGAGGTGGAGAAGCCACATTGTGATTTTTTCCAAAGTCTTCCCTCATCCTCCGTCAAGCCAGATGTGCTTTATTATGTCCATTCTGTTCACGGTTTCAAGGTCTCTGACCACAGATACTGGCAAGGATGCTTTGAGTCCCCTTTCTACAGCTTCTTGATCAATCTTCCCCAGAGATGATGTTTCTAGTGTATAGCTATCTCTACTCCTGGGAACTTTGCTTTTTTGCCTGTTTCTGGACTCTCCATTGCACTACCTTTCTCCCTTAGGCGCCAGCCCCCGTGGTTTGCCAGGAGTGCATAGTATTTTACAGGTTCAGAGAACACTTCCTGCTGGTCTCTGTCTCAGTTCATGGTTCCATCATCTTCCTAGTAACAGAATCTAGGATCCAACACTGTTGGATCCGACCTGGGATTTATTATCCAAGAAAACCAGAGGCAAATTGCAACTCTTCAGACCACAGAGGGGATCTCTGACAGCCTTTCAGGGGCACCTCGTCTGTGAGACTTGACAGTTCTGCTGTGATTCTCTTGACTACATAACAAATGACACTTATTGTTGAATATGTGTCTGTTACAAGCTGGCCCTCTGTGAGCCTGGATTCCTCTCTTAACATGTCTCTCTTTTGTACACTCAGACCATCTCACCATACTTAGATCCCTCGTTACTATGTTGAAGCAGGCTATATTTCTGTCCCAGCCTCATGATTGATTCATTTTGTCTCCAAGGTCTTATCTTTCTAGGTTGACCTCTGACTGTTGCTGTCAACGATACAGTGCATGGGCTGCTTATAGCAACATGTACTCTCTCTAGTGAGCAAACTAGTTAGTGTCTCTGCATTGGCTTGGGCATAGCACTCACATACTGTGCATCCTCTGTCCTTACTGAGTGGTTCAGGGATCTCAGAATAATGCCTGGTAGGTAGTTGAGGCTATTTCTCCATGAGCACCCAAGACATCCCAATCACTGGATATTAAGGACCATTGACTAGGCTGGGCTTACTTAGGGTTCAAATGATATATACAAACTATGCTCTTAACACCTCCCCACTGACACTTAGATCAACAGTTCTCCACTGTGGGTCGTGACCCCTTTGGGGGTCAGTCAATCCTTTCAGAGGATATCAGATGTCCTGCATATCAGATATTTTCATTACGATTTGTAATAGTAGCCAGATGACAATTAGGGTATAGCAACAAGGCAATGGAGGAAAACTGCAACTGGCTTGTGCTTTGTGGCATGTTCAACCTACTTTCCTACACAACTCAGCACCACCCACAGTTAGCTGAGCCTTCCACATCAAACAAACAAACAAACAAACAAACAGTTCCCAGATGGAGTTGCCTACAAGAAACCTAATAAAGGGATTTCCTCAACTAAAATTCCTCTTTTTCAATAACTCTAGCTTGTATCAATTTAACAGAACAATATCGTACCAGCCAGCACCCCCACCTCTCTAGCTTGCTGAAACAGGGAGTTGATTTGGATTGCTTACAGGAACATGGTTGACTCAGGCAGTTAAATCATTAGGAAGCTCAACCTCAGCATGGGGTCTGCTCAAGAAGGCTGCACGACTCCAGGTCCTGCTCAGTTTACAGGCAGCTCCTCCAATGATGCTCCTTTGCCTCAGCACCAGTTTACTGCTCATGTGACCCCGGTCCTCCTGAGTTCTTATAACTTTTATGTGAGTGCCACAGGTCTCCCTCCTTAGGTCTAGGAGGAGATGGGTTTTCCATCAGGAGGAACTAGCTACACAATAGGCATCATTACTGCTTCTTACATGTTTACACCAGGGCTATTGACACTGCTTCCTTGGCATAACCATGATAATATAATATTTATGCTAGTGTTAATAATATTTGGGTTAATTTATTTGAACAGAAGTAATAAACAATCTGGATACTTCCAGGATTTCCGGAATAATAGTAGACTCTCAGATCTGGATGAGGTCTTGAAGGTCAGTCACTCGGTCACTGAATAATCCAGACACAGTGAATTCAATGAATAACACTCATTGTCATTTTATATTTGATTCTAGCAGTATTTTTAGTTTCACGTCTTAAGGCTTTGAACATTTTACCGATAATTCCATCCTCTATCATTTTGCTTCATGGCTATTGATTGGTTTCTTAGGTACAGATGTCCTTCTCTTCCTTCCTCTTTCATATGCCTGGCATAAGCTTGGTACTGACGTCTTGGAATCTCTCCGGCTTTCCCCCTCCTATCTGCTCAGGTCATTTTTCAGTTGATAGCTTGAGTTCGATGTAGCCTTTCCTGCCTGAGAGGGACGCTGGCTGTCGTCGTCGTCTCCTCGAATCTCAGTCACAGTCTCTCAGTGACTCTGCTTTGTTGGCTTGGAAGCTCTCTTCCTGTAGTGCAGTCTGGAAACTTGCTCCAGTGCAGAACCAAGGTAACTGGGGCCTCACGTCCTTCCTCACATCTCTATCCTGTATCACGAACTCGCATCGCCTATTATCTGATATCCTTAAGCCATCGCTCGCTCCGTGTATTTTTGCTCCGTTTCTAGTTCTTTAAAAAGGAAAGGCAAATCGAGTCCTTCATCCTGGCCGGTGGTGGGAGAACTTACCCATCAGCCGAACCAACCCGAATTTCTTGACTCTGAACCCTTTCCTCTAACTCCCAACACAGGCAAAAACGCAAGAGAATTATGCAACTGCTTCTGGACTTGTGTCTGTGGGTAGGAAACATGTGACTCCCATGGTTTTGTAAGAAGAATGGCAGGTGTTCTCAGTAAGCTATCCAGGGGCATTTACTCGGCTTTCATACTAACCAGAATGCAGTGATCTGATTTCTCCATTAACAGTTGTTGGTATTTTAGAACTCCTGAGTGATGTGGAATGTAAGGTAGGGGTTCCATTTAAGAATGTGAATGAAGGATCGGGGAGGGGGTAGGAGTAGCTCTTCTTGTGTGGACCTCTTTTGTCTCCTAGAGCAAACCAATGTCACTGTCACATTTGCCCGTGGGATGGTGAGAGCAGAAGTGACAGGAGCTGCATCCCTGGTCTCTCTGGAGCAAGCCAAGGATTGGAGAAAGAACATGAGATGGGCCTATTCTCCAGTTCATCAGCCTTCTCCCTGCGTTACCAGATAAAAGCCCTTGTACATCTGCAGGCAGATGCTTTGTGCAAGTGCTGTCCTGAGAGCTGACTAGGTTTAGCTAGCCAGCAGAGGATGCTCCGACTGACATCTGAGTGTTAGGATTGCCCACAGGCACCATGGTTGCCTGGCTTTGTCCTTGGGTTCTAAAGACCCAAACTCTGGCAAGTGAGTCATCACTGAGCCATCCCCCCAGTTCAAACCCCCTGTTCCCGTTACGAGCCAACACCTGAGACCCAAGACACCACCCATACGATGGATGCATAGACGGAGGGACACCGTGTCCTTGTTCTGTCTCATCAGCAGTTGTGGATTTGCCTTATGATAGCAAATGAGGCAACACGTATTGCATTCTGGGTTTGAAGCTTTTATTATAATTACATTTTAGTTACAGGGAGCATTTTAATTGGACTTATTTGGAGTTGACAGAATTCATATAACCTAGCAGATTACATTAGGAATTTCAAAATATGTTATCTCAAAATAGAGTTTAGAAAAAAATGGGGAGTGGAATCTGTGTTGGATTTAAAATCCACTTTGAGCAAGGGAAATTTCCAGCTTGCGCTGCCTTCTGAGTCCCTACTGCTGACGCTGCACTTTGGGCGACAGGCTGTCATTTTAGGGCAGGTTTTTTTTTTTTTTTTTTCATTTTAAATGATTTGTTTAAAATGAAATACTATTCTCTTTTAAGAAAACTTTAGACTGAATTATTTTATCAAAATATTTTCCATGTCATGCTAAAAGATTACATTTACCACATCAATGGTGTTTTAGGAAAACCAGCTACAATTGGTACCGAAGCGCCCTAAATTCTCAAAAAGGCAGGAAGGAGGGTTGCCGTTCATCAGAAAGCCTTACCGCTCCCTGGAATTTGGGACGCTTTTAAACAGCACCACCTAGTGGAATTCTCTAACTATAAACGCTCCGCAGCACCCTAGCCTTGAGTCTTTGAATAGCAAGTTTAGAGCAAGTTTAGCTGGGTGTGATGGCACATGTAATCCCAGGCCTAGGGAGGCTAAGGCTGGAGGATAGACTACACAGACAGATTCTATGTTTCAAAACAAGTAAATAAAAGGATTGGGGGAGGTTGGGGATGTAGCTCAGGGAACAGCAGGTGTTTAGCACATCCAAGGGCTTGGTTTGGATTCCTTGGGGGAAGGTAGCAAATTAATCATTTGGGATGTCCTTCAGCCTACTGATAAATGCATCCATTTGCCAGATTCTCCTGCAATTGCACAGGGATCTGGGGTTGAATTTGGATAAAGTAGAATATGGATAGAACTTGGCTTCTAAAATATCCTCTATATTTTCCTCCCCTTTCCGAAATCCCTGTCTGATAACTGTCACTTATCCAGTCGGACCTTAGGAGCTTTAACTATCCACACAAGGCTACTACCCTCCTATTCTAGCTCCACAACCTTCAGGGGACTGTGGTGTGGACACAGGACACATGTTATTACCGTAAGTTAGAGGTTTGGCGTTTACTTGTTAAGTGCACTGATGAGTATGGAAGAGAGGAAAGTGGAAGCAAAGGGAGAGACTTATGTGAGAGAACAGACTTTTCCTTCAGAAAGATGCGTAGGTTCTCTGACCCATTTGTGTGGGTCTCAGAGTAAGCACAACGTGGTTGACAAACATTGAAACATCAGCAACACGGCCGGGAAGCATAACCATAAAACGCACTCTGGCAGTGTGAGTTTGGGAGCCAGACCATCAGGCTGTGATGGAGATGATGAATCTTGGGTAGAAATGCTTCCTGCAGCTTTAGTCATGAGGAGTTTCACTGAGGCGCCTGTGCTGTAGGGTGTTTAGGAAGGGGCCTGTCAGCTTTCACAGCGGCATCTCGCCTTCTTTCAAGACACTCTGACGCTTCATGCTGTCAATCCTGCTTCCACACTAATTAAAGTTCTTAATAATCTCCATGTCAAGATGGCCTGGAATATATGATGTATGAATATTTTCATTATAGGCAGGGTACACAACATGTGACATTAGTAAAGAGTTCTCAACTGAGCTATTTGTGGGGCCCCACTCAGCACACTTAACACCTACAGCAGCCCTGGGATGAACGCAGGGAGAAAAAACTAGTGGGTTACAGAGGCCCGAGTCTGCAGAGGAAGAATTGACAGAAAGTTTTTTGTTTTTTGTTTTTTGTTTTTTTTTGTTTTTTTTTTTTTTAAAGAAAGGCTGACTGGAGAGATGGCTCAGCGGTTAAGAGCACTGACTACTCTTCCAAAGGTCCTGAGTTCAAATCCCAGCAACCACATGGTGGCTTACAACCATCTACAATGGGATCTGATGTCCTCTTCTAATGTGTCTGAAGAGAATGATAGCATATTCACATGCATAAAATAAATAAGTTAAAAATAAATAAATAAATAAATAAATAAAAAAGAAAGAAAGGCTGGTTATAGGAGGAGGAGAATGAGCCATTGGCTTTGTGGGGGAAGGGGATGGAAGAATCGAACAGTTTAGCCCAGATGGAGGCAGGATAACAAGAGCTCTGAAAACCATCACTGAAATCTGAATTTAAAGCTAAGTCAGGGCTCCAGATCAGTTAAGTGGGCAGACACGCTGACTCGAACCAAATACTGCTCTGCTCTGCTGATAGCGGCTATCTTCAGTTCTTCCCCAAAGCACACTTGAGATGGGAGGCGATAGAATGGCACACCCTGCTTCTAAATAGAAACAATCCGAGATTATGGGAAGTGCCTCTCTGCACTGTGTCCTTGTGTGTCCTTTCTTATCAGACTGTTGATAAAAGGATCTTATCAATGTGATCAGTGTGGCTCTCAAACTTCCTCGTGCTGTGACCTTTAATACAGTCTCTCATGTTGTGGCAACCCCAATCACAAAATTATTTTTGTTGCTACCTCAGAACTGTAATTTTGCTACTCTTATGAATGGTAATGTAAGTGTTTTTGGAGACAGAGGGTTGCCAAGAAGTCATGACCCACAGGTTGAGAGCCGCTGCTCTAGATCCTTCTCTGTCTTTTTTAACTTTATATTGCCATTCTACTGGGAATTCCTCTCCTATGTAGCTAACCTCGACTCCTTGTGCAGCCCCAGTTTTAGATATATAGCTCTGGTACTCCTGCTCATTGCAAGTACTTACAAGGCTCCCACACAAACTCTACATGTTTGGGGGGGTGGTGGACTGTGAGTCATTTAAGTCTGTATTGGAACAATAAGGACATTGTCTCCTCCCTGGTAAGTAATAGAATGATATGTGTGGATGGTGGGGGAAAAGTTGATAAGCAGACGTGCTGGATCTAGGTCTTATGAAACAAGCTTAGATCCTATATACTTAGGAGGACTGAGGCAGGAGGATGACAGGTTCAGGCTTACTCTAGCTATTTTAGAGTGACTTCAGGGCCAGCCTGGAGAGCTTAGTGAAAGCTTGTCTCAAAATAAAAGGAGGGAGGGAGATAAAAATCCAGTGATAGAACATTTGCCACCATACCTGAGGCTCTAGTCTCTCTCTCTCTCTCTCTCTCTCTCTCTCTCTCTCTCTCCCCCCCCCCCCCCGTGTGTGTGTGTGTGTGTGTGTATGTGTGTGTCAGAGAAGCAAGTCCCAGATCCAGGCGTGGTGGCACACACCTTTAATCTGGGCCACACTTTCTGCTGGAGACCTAGATAAGGACATTAGGACATTGGAAGACAGAAGATTCTCTCTTCTTTGCCTGCCTTGTGGGACTAAGCAACTGCTAGATCCTTGGACTTCCATTCATAGCTGCTGGCCATTGTTGGGGAGTTAGACAACAGACTGTAAATCATCAATGAACTCCTTTACTATATAGAGACTACCCATAAGTTCTGTGACTCTAGAGAACCCTGACTAATACACTCTGTCTCTGTCTGTCTGTCTCTCTTCACACACACACACACACACACACACACACACACACACACACACACACAGAGAGAGAGAGAGAGAGAGAGAGAGAGAGAGAGAGAGAGGCCCCATGGTAATCCTAGCACTTGGGAGACTGAGGTGAGAGAATCCAAGTCCTGGGTCAGTCTGGATTCTATGACAAAAACCCTCTTGAAAACAGAACAACAAACCTAAACAGAAGCCCCACCCAAGCACCCAGCTGTGTCCACTTATCTGTCCATGTCTATCATATCTGAAACACCAAGTAAAATAACTATTGAACAAGTAGATAACTAAACTGACCACACAGGACCTCGGAGAAAACTCAGCAAACACGATTCGAGTTAGCCAGTTATAAGGATAAGGCTCACAGTCATTTGTGGTAAGACTCAAACTGACATGGAGCAGCATAGTGGGGTGTACCTGCGTCATGGCTAGGACATACTGTTTAAGATTTTTAAAAAAGCTGGCATGCCTTTAATCCCAGCTCTTAGGAAGCAGAGACAGGTGGATTTCTGAGTTCCAGACCATCCTGGTCTACAGAGTGAGTTCCAGGACAGCCAGGGATACACAGAGAAACCCTGTCTCGAAAAAAAAAAAGATTTAAAAAAAAAATCAGAGGGGCTGGAGAGATGGCTCAGTGGCTAAGAGCACAGACTGCTCTTCCAGAGGTCCTGAGTTCAATTCCCAGCAACCACATGGTGGCTCACAACCATCTGTAATGGGATCTGATGCCTCTTCTGGTGTGTCTGAAGGTAGAAACAGGGTACTCACATACATACAATAAATAAATCTTAAAAAAAAAATCAGAGAAAGTCCTACTGGCTGTGAGAATTTCGGGGATTTTGTTATTGAGACATTTCATCTGTGAATGAGAGACCAAGCGAGCCCTACATTAGTGTGTTGCTTCTCAAAAGTAGTGCCTATGAGGAGGAGGATGGACAAAAGTGATCCACAGGGAGCTGGAGAGACTATTCAGCAGTTATGAGCACTAGTTGCCTTGCCAGAGGACCTAGGTTTGATTTCTAGCACTCACAGTGGCTCACGATCATCAGTAACTCCAGGGTATCTGATGCCCTCTTCTGGCCTCTGAGGGCACTACACATATATGGTGGTACAAGGAAGTACACATAGACACAGCACCCATACACATAAAATAAAAATAAAATACAAAATAAAATAAAATAAAAGTGAGCACTGTTTCCAATTCTGTAACAGTGAAGGACACGGGTGAGTGAAGCACTGACTTCCTTCGAAAGGCATCAGGATATGGACTGATCCCAGCCACAGCAAAAACTACTGAAGGGTATGTTCAATTAAGTCACATGTGGTCCACGGTGACCTTGTGACTTCTGCTTTTCAGTTATGCAAAGTCCCTGACTTAGCATTTATACTTAGTCATATGCAAGAGCTGTAGAAAATGCACAGGAACTTGGCTTCTTCATATTCTCATCTAATAAAAGAAAAAGAACATAGGTGGCACAGCATGTGCCCGCAATACTGTAACTCAGGAAGCTGAGACAGAGACTTCTCTTAAGCTTGGGATCTTGAGGTCAGTGGGCAATTTAGGGAGAGTATTTCAACATAGGACTCAAATCAAGACACTGGAGAGACGGCTCAGTGGTTAAGAGTGCGCTGCTTCCAGAGGACCCTGGTTCCACTGCTAACATCCACAAGATGGCTCACAGCCATCAGTTCTAGAGGATCTGATGCTATTTTCCGGCCCGTTCAGGCACTAGGCACACACATGGGCATGAACATGCAGACAGAACAGCCATACACATAAATGAAACAAAGTGAGCCAAATCAAGAAAACAAATGAAAGAAATAAAGAGGCCTCTTTCTCCTCAGTTTAAAAGATTTTATTCTGAAGACATGTCACATTTGTTCCTGAGTAGTCTGATACGGTGTAAAAGAAATGATATCTTTCCTGAGTCTAATTTTATCTTTTTAAGTTTTAGATTTATTTATTTTTTTGTGCATGAAAGTTTTTGTCAAAATGTGTGCATGGCTACCCCGTGCATGTCTGTTACCTAAGGAGGTCAGGAAAGGGTGTTGACTCCTCCGGGAATGTGGATATAAATAGCAAGCCAAACACTGGTGCTGGGAATAAAACGTATAAAAATATGATGATAATTGAAGAACTCCAAAGAGAATATGATGGTAAAATGGAAAACACAGAAAAGCTAAGTTTCCTAATTGAGAAAGCAAATGCAAACATTTTCTGATAAGATTCAAGACGTTTCGGTAACTGCTTTTTAGAAAATTGAAGAAATCTATAGAAAACGTGATGAAAATTGAAAAACTCTTAGGAGAATATGATTGTAAAGTGGAAAACACAGAGAAGCTATGTCTTCTAATTGAGAAAGCAGTTGGAAACTTTTTCTGAAAAGATTCAAGATATTTTCAGTAGTTGCTTTGAGAAAATTGAAGAAATCTATAGAAAATGTTGTGTAAATTACAGAATTCATAGGAAACATTGAGGATAAAATTGAAAACACAGAAAACCTATATTTTCAAATTGAGAAAGCAAATAAAGCATTTTCAGATAAGATACAAGATATTCTTGGAAATGTTTTTTTTTTTAAAAATTGAAGAATTCTATAAAAGTATGATGATAATTGATGAACTACAAAGAGAATATGATGGTAAAATGGAAAACATAGTGCAGCTATGTTTCCTAATAGAGAAAGCAAATAGAAACTTCTTTTGATAAATTCAAGATGTTCATGGTAATTGCTTTTGAGAAAATTGATGAAATGTATAGAAACTATCATAAAAATTGAAAAACTCCTAAGAGAATATGATTGTAAAATGGAAAACAGAGAGGGGCTATGTTTCCTAATGGAGAAAGCAACTGGAAACTTTTTGTGATAAGATTCAAGCTGTTCTCGGTAATTGCTTTTGAAAAAATTGATGAAATGTATAGCAAATGTCATGAAAAATGAGGAATTCCAAGGAGAAAATGATTGTAAAATGGAAAACACAAAAACCTATGTTTCCTAATTGAAAAAGCAAATGCAAACTTTTTCTCATAGGATGCAAGATGTTATCGGTAATGGCTTTTGAGAAAATTGAAGAAATGTATAGAAAGTCTTGTGTAAATTACAGAATTTGTAGGAAATAATGATGGTAAAATGGAAAACACAGAAAAACTATGTTTTCAAATTGAGAAAGCAAAAGGAAATATTTTCTGATAAGAACCAAGAAGTTCTTGGAAATGGTTTTTGAGAAAATTAAAGAGTTCTGCAAAAATGTAATGATAAATGAAGAACTCCAAAGAGAAAATGATGGTAAAATGGAAAACACAGAGAAGATAAATTTCCTAATTGAGAAAGCAAATGCAAACATTTTCTGATAAGATTCAAGATGTTCTCGTTAATGGTTTTTGGGAAAATTGAAGAAATGTATGAAAATGTCATGAAAATTGAAGAACAGCAAAGAGAAAATGATGGTAAAAAGGAAAACACAGAGAAGATATGTTTCCTAAATGAGAAAGCAAAAGGTAACTTTTTCTCATAAGATTCAACATATTCTTGGTTACTGCTGTTGAGAAAATTGAAGAAAACATTAGTAAATGTCATGAAAATTGAAGAACTTCAAAGGGAAAATGATTGTAAACTGGAAAACACAGGGAAGCTCTGTATCCTAATTGAGAAGCCAATGGAAACTTATTCTGCATAGATTGAAGATATTCTCAGTAGTTGATTATGGAAAATTGAGGAAATCTATAGATAATGCTGTTTAAATTGCAAAATTCATAGGGAACAAAGAGGATAAAATTGAAAACACAGAAAACCTGTATTTTCAAAGTGAGAAAGATAATAAAACATTTTTTGATAATAAACAAGATGTTCTTGGAAATGGGTTTTGAGAAAATAGAAGAATACTATAAAAACCACATGACAATTGAAGAACACCAAAGAGAATATGATGGTGAAAGGGAAAACACAGAGGAGCTAGGTTTCCTAATAGTGAAAGAAAATGGAAACATTTTCTGATAAGATTCAAGATGTTCTCGGTAATTGCTTTTGGGAAAATTGAAGAAATCTGTAGAAAATGTCATGAAAATTGAAAAACTAGAAGGAGAATATGAGTGTAAAATGGAAAACAAAGAGAGGCTATGTTTCCTAAAGGAGAAAGCAAATAGAAACTTTTTCTGAATTGATTCAAGATATTCTCAGAACTTGGTTTTGAAAAAATTGAAGACCTATAGAAAGTGTTGTGTAAATAGCAGAATTGATAGGAAACAATGAGGGTAAAATTGTCAACACAGAAAACGTATATTATCAAATTGAGAAAGCAAATAAAACATTTTCTGATAAGATACAAGATGTTCTTGGAAATGGTTTTTGAGAAAAATGAAGAATTCTATAGAAAATGTCATTAAAATTGAAGAATTCCTGAAGAAAGTGATGGTAAAATGGAAAACACAGAGAAGATCTGTTTTCTAATTGAGAAAGAAAATGGAATACTTTTCTCATGAGATTCAACATATTCTGGGTTATTACTGTTGAGAAAATTCAAGAAAATATCAGAAGATGTAATTAAAATTGAAGAACTCCAAAGAGAAAATGATGGTAAAATGGAAAACAGAGAAAAGCTAAGTTTCCTAATTGAGAAAGCAAATGCAAACATTTTTTGATAAGATTCAAGATGTTCTTGTTAATGGCTTTTGGGAAAATTGAAGAAATGTATGAAAATGTCATGAAAATTGAAGAACTGCAAAGAGAAAATGATGGTAAAAAGGAAAACACAGAGAAGATATGTTTCCTAAATGAGAAAGCAAAAGGGAACTTTTTCTCATAAGATTCAACATATTCTTGGGTACTGCTGATGAGAAAATTGAAGAAAACATTAGTAAATGTCATGAAAATTGAAGAACTTCAAAGAGAAAATCATTGTAAAATGGAAAACACAGGGAAGCTATGTATCCTAATTGAGAAGCCAATGGAAACTTTTTCTGCATAGATTGAAGATATTCTCAGTAGTTGATTACGGAAAATTGCGGAAATCTATAGATAATGCTGTTTAAATTGCAAAATTCATAGGGAACAAGGAGGATAAAATTAAAAACACAGAAAACCTATATTTTCATAGTGAAAAAGCAAATACAACATTTTGTGATAATAAACAAGATGTTCTTGGAAATGGTTTTTGAAAAAAGAGAATACTATATAAAACCACATGGCAATTGAAGAACTCCAAAGAGAAAATGATGGTAAAATGGAAAACACAGAGAAGCTAGGTTTCCTAATAGAGAAAGCAAATGGAAACCTTTTGTGATAAGATTCAAGATATTCTTGGTAATTGCTTTTGAGAAAATTGAAGAAATCTATAGAAAAGTGTTGTGTAAATTGCAGAATTCATTGGAAACAATGAGAGAAAAATTGGCAATAGAGAAAACGTATATTTTCAAATTAAGAAAAAAATAAAATATTTTCTGGTAAGATACAAGATGCTCTTGGAAATGGTTCATGAGAAAATTGAATAATTCTGTAGAAAATGTCATTAAAATTGAAGAATTCCTGGAGAAAGTGATGGTAAAATGGGAAACACTGGGAAGAAATGTTTCGTAATTGAGAAAGCAAATGGAAACGTTTTCTCACAACATTGAACATATTCTAGGTTAGTATTGTTGAGAAAACTCAAGAAAATATCAGAAAATGTTAAGAAAATTGAAGAACTCCAAGGGGAAAATTAATGGTAAAATGGAAAACAGAGAAAAGCTAAGTTTCCTAATTGAGAAAGCAAATGCAAACATTTTCTGATAAGTTTTAAGATGTTCTCATTAATGGCTTTTGGGAAAATTGAGGAAACATATGAAAACGTCATGAAAATTGAAGAACTGCAAAGAGAAAATGATGGTAAAAAGGAAAACACAGAGAATATATGTTTCCTAATTGAGAAAGAAAATGTAATATGTTTCTAATAAGATTCAACAAATTCTGGATTAGTACTGTTGAGAAAATTCAAGAAAATTTCAGAAAACGTCATGAAAATTGAAGAACACCAAATAGAAAATGATGGTAAAATGGAAAAAACAGAGAAGATATGTTGCCTAAATGAGAAAGCAAATGGGAACTTTTTCTCATAAGATTCAACATATTCTTGGTTACTGCTGTTGAGAAAATTGAAGAAAACATTCGTAAATGTCATGAAAATTGAAGAACTCCAAAGAGATAATGATGGTAAAATGGAAAACAGAGAAAAGCTAAATTTCCTAATTGAGATAGCAAATGCAAACATTTTCTGATAAGATTTAAGATGTTCTCATTAATGGCTTTTGAGAAAATTGAAGAAATGTATGAAAATGTCATGAAAATTGAAGAACTGCAAAGAGAAAATGATGGTAAAAAGGAAAACACAGAGAAGATATGTTTCCTAAATGAGAAAGCAAATGGGAACTTTTTCTCAAAAGATTCAACATATTCCTGGTTACTGCTGTTGAGAAAATTGAAGAAAACTTTAGTGAATGTCATGAAAATTGAAGAACTTCAAAGAGAAAATGATGGTAAAATGGAAAACACAGGGAAGCAATGTATCCTAATTGAGAAGGCAATGGAAACTTTTTCTGCATAGATTGAAGATATTCTCAGAGGGGATTACGGAAAATTGCGGAAATATATAGATAATGCTGTTTAAATTGCAGAATTCATAGGGAACCAAGAGGATAAAATTGAAAACACAGAAAACCTATATTTTCAAAGTCAAAAAGCAAATAAAACATTTTGTGATAATAAACAAGATGTTCTT
>JADRCD010183585.1:9746-21960 GCA_019843815.1 Montemys delectorum
TGTCTATGTGTGTTTGACTGTCTGTGTGTGTCTGTGTGTGACTCTGTATGTTTGACTGTGTGTGTCTGTGTCTTTGTGTGTGTCTGTCTATGTGTGTTTGACTGTGTATGTGTGTCTATGTGTGTGTCTATGTGTGTTTGAAAATTCAAACACAGTAATTCAACTCCTTGAAAAGTGACTACAGTATTTACCTTCCTTTTATTACCATACTGGGCTAGATCTCTCCCTCTCGCCTCTTTTTCTCTTCCTCTCCCTCTCTGTCATTTCCCCCCTCTCCTCATCTTTCTCCCCCTCCTTCTATCCCCCCTTCTCCCCCATCCATCTTTCCCTTCCTCTTCCCCCTCCTCTTTCCTTGCTCCAAGGTCCTTAATGAACCACACAGTGACTCATCTCACCAACTCTTTTTGTTCCTGGTACCACTGGCCTCATCTGCCTTCCCAGCACCGTCTCTCAGGGGCTCGGTGTCCTTTCCAATTTAATCTGAAATTAGACTTCTTCTCCTTTGCTCCTCCACCTCCCGTGGCCTCTTGTCATCTATTATTTAACTCAATCACTCTATTATATATGTACAAGAACCACTTCTGAATATGGCTTATATGAGACACATCAGAACCCAAACCAGAAAGCAAGCTCATCTCTTCTCAGCTCTATTCGAATGCTGCTGCTATCCTGGGCTAAGGGTCCAAGAAAAGCTGGCTACAGACTCAGATCTGGCCACCAAGCACAAGTGATGACTTTCCAGGTTTCACATGATGGCAAATTCCAGATGGCTTCTTACGGATGATCTTTCAGGCCCATGGAAGGAAAGCCCCCTCCACCCTGACAGGGGGTGGTTGGGTGACATTCCATGTGTAACTGTATAATACATGAGTTTTATGGGCTGGTATAATATGTGGTTTGGTGGGCCGGAGCCTGCCTGTCCCTGGCCATCACTGACTTTCTCCTGGATCATGCCTAAGACCTTTATCTCCTCCAAACCTCAATTTCTTGTCTATAAGACCACAGAACTAGACCACAGCCCTTGAGCCTCAGCACAAAAATCCTAAGACTTGTATCTATCCAAAAGTTCATCTATTCAATTGCTCCTATGGCAAACACTCCACTCACACATAATAAGTGGTTGTGAGCCACCTCCTCTGCTGCTCATCCTCACTAGAAGGGTTCCAAGAGGACAAGTAGCTAACATAAGGTCACATTGTGAGGAAGAACAGGACAGTGCCACCCTAGAATTCATAACTCCTGCCCTAGAATATCCTTTCCTACTGAGATGCTTTTGAACATAACTATAAGTATTTCCACTCTCCTCTGAAGACATAGGCCTGTGTCTCCCATTGCTCTCCCATGATCCCCTCTACCCGCATAGCACTGTTTAACTTATGTGCATTTATTTATTCGAAGGGAGACATGACATGTGCCATAGCATCTGAAGACAACTTGCCAGAGTATGTTAGCTCCTCCCACCCTGTAGGTTCTAGGGATGCAACTCGGGTTGCCAGGGTATCAGGAAGTGCCTTTACACTCTGAACTGCCAGCATGCTTAGAAGCAATGCTGGGTACTCACCATGGTGAAGTCATAGATGAGCACATCCACATTCTGTCTGGTTCTGAGAACCCAAGCCTCCACTGAGGAAATCCAGAGGCCCCGAGCTATCTATCCTGGCCAAGCCAAATGTACATACCAGTGACGACTGTCCCAGCAGAATCTATCTGAGAGCCAGCCTGGCCCACTGCCAGACTGGAAAATAAAGAGCCTGCATCAAAATCGAGTCCTCCACTGAGGAGAAAGCCAAGTTAGTAATGTGCTTGTCTATACCCTGGACTGTCGGACATTTATCTGTCTGTCTTTCCTCCTAAACTGTGAGTTCTATGAGGCTCCATTGTGATCTGTCTATCTCTCTGAGCAAACACCTCACACACAGTAGGCTGGTACTAGATGTATATGGACCATGTTGGCCATGCCCTGAGGAGAAGTAGCACACTGGGAGACCTCTCCTAGGCTAAGGCATGACCAGTTCCTACTGGGTACATCTCAGAGGACAGGAAGTGCCTGGCACTACTAGGTCAGGGAACAATGGACCAGCTGGGAACAGGAGACAATCTGGATCATACCAGTCTCCACATAAACATTTTGTGCCTGCCACCTTTGTGAGCACTCCTGTCCTGAAGCACTAGACAAATGTCTTATCCAAATATTCATTTAAAACCACTGGCTCTGGGACAGACTCTGTCCTTCAGCAAGTACTCCGATAAACTTTGCAACTCCAAGGTCTGGTTCAGCAGTGAGCTGGAAAAGTTCCTCGTTGCTAAGAGACGAGGGACCAAATTACCAGCTCACAAAAGACCCTTGCTAAGGCCAGTAAAAACAACAAAACAGAGCCAGGTAGAGAATGGGCCTGTTCCGACATCAAAGTCAGGTGGATACACTAGGAAGTACTTGGTGTCTAATTGGGAACGACAATTAAAAATATTCTTCATGCTGAATCGCCAAGATGCGCTGTAGGGAGCTAAGCTCTGAGGTTTTTGTCTGCTTGAATGAAACAGCAGGGGAGCCTTTTCCAGTCCTGAAATTCTGGATCTAAGAATCAGAAAGAAAAACAAACTGTCCCCGTTGATAAGGAGGCAAAATACAGGAAATAAATGGCCTCCCTTTCAGTTTTCTCTTCCAGAATGGAAATGGGGGGCCTGTAGCTGTGACCTAGAAAAGGCCTGTGAACAAAAGCTCCCTTCTGGCAAGGCCTGATCACTGCTGATCTGGGGCCCCTAAAATCACAGCATACAGCGCTGACCCCACAGAATTCACCAACAGATGCGAGGTGAGCTCAGCTCTGCATGTGAATCAGGCATGACAGTCACCAGCAACAGGCAGGAACAGGGAAGTTTAGAGAGAGAGAAGGCTAGGGCGTGAGGCAGCCCCCTTCCTGGCTGATGAGGTAGTGGTAGGGTCAGGACCTTTCTTTTTAGCAGTGAAGAAAGGGCTAGGATATAACTTAGCCAGTAAGGCGCTTGCCTAATGTCCGTGAAGCCTGAGGCTGGGAAGTGGAGGAAGAGAGTCAGGAGTTCAAGGTCATCCTTTTATCCTGGACCACATAGAGAGATCAGGGCCACCCTGGGACACATGAGATCCTGCCTCAACACACACACACAGGTAGACACGCACACAGAGATACAGGGAGAAACACCCACACACAGACAGAGTGATAGCCACATACAGAGACACACACAAAGACACACAGACACACAAGTGCAGATAGACACACAGAGAGAAACAGATAGACAGACAGACAGACACACACACACACACACCAACAAAGAAGTGAAAAAAAGAGGAAAAAGAGGAAAAGGAGGAAGGAAGCAGTTCCCCAGAGAAAGCCATCATCCTCGGAGCTCACGGCTTAGGTGTGGTACCAAACCTAGGCTCATACTCTATAGATACCCAGCTTAGGTGTGTTCCCAGACCTAGGGTCACACTCTATATACACCCCAAGAAGTCAAGCTCAGCCACAACCCTCAATGATCCAATTAAGATGGAAAGCAGAGCATGGCAATGTAGTCAATGTGGGCACATTGAGAAGAGGACAAGGGATCTAGTGACTCCCCAAGTCCCTTGGGGGGGTCATAAAGTGAGATTAGGTTTTGTTATAACCGGAGTGGGTTCCCCCACTCGAGAAGAATCAGGAAGGAGACCGCTGCAAAAGCATGAGATTAATCTATTAATCGAAACTGGCATACCAGGGTCACTCTGTAATCGGGGACAGAGGACCCAGAGGAAACATAGCTTTGGGTATTTATACCATTTTCAGAAAAGCGTTATACAGCTTACAACGTGGGCTGGTTACACTTTACACTTTACAAACATGGACTAGTTACATTTTATCTTTAGTTTCTATTGACTTTTCTCCTCCCGATTAGGATAAGACCCCTGTGACAGGTGGGGTGGGGGAGATCCGCTCTCCCAGGGGATGTCTCCTGGAAGCACGCATTCCTTGGGGATGAGTGTTTGCTCTGTAAACTCTCTTAAAAACCCTTTTTGTCTTAAGGATTAGTGGACTTCCTTGCTTTCTGGTATTTTTATGGGGTATCTCTGTTTTCTATATTACTACAGTTTTAAACAGAGAGCTGGGAATCTGCATGTATATGCAGGTCAAGCTGTGATCCCACCCACCACTGACACACCATTATCTGGATGTGCTGGCTGGTTTTATGTCAACTTGACACAAGCTGGAGTCATCAGAGAGGAGGGAGCCTCAGTGGAGAAAATGCCTCCATAGGACCAGGCTGTAAGCAAGCCAGTGCGGCATGACTTAATGACTGATGGAGGGGGCCCAGCCCACTGTGGGTGGGGCCAACCCTGAGCAGGTGGTCCTGGGTTCTATGAGAAAGCAGGCAGAGCAAGCCATGAGGAGCAAGCCAGTAAGCAGGACCCTCCATGGCCTCTGCATCAGCTCCTGCCTCCAGGTTCCTGCCCTGTTGCAGTTCCTGTCCTGACTTCCCTCAGTGATGGACTGTGATGTGGAAGTGTAAACTAAATTAACCCTTTCCTCCCCAGCTCAGTTCCGTCACGGTGTTCATCACAGCAGTGGTAACCCTGAATAGGACACTGGACTCCAATTGCTTCCTATCAGGCACTCTGACAAGTTCTAGACCTCTTTCCTTTTCTTCTCCGAGCATGAGATTTCTGGGGAAATTCCCATTTCTTGGGATCCATTGTTTCAATAGTGTGAGAGTCAAATTGGGGGCACAGGTGTCTCTTTAGAATGTCTTCAGTTCTGCAGGTCCCCTTTGTCACAGACATACAAGCAGTAGAACCTCCCCACCCCCAAGTGGTCAATGCCCTCCTTTGTTTTTTTTGTTTTTGTTTTTCGGGGGATCTGGGAGGTATGCTGGTGGGGTTTTTTTGTTTGTTTGTTTGTTTGTTTGTTTGTTTTGTTGCTTTATTGGTTTTGGTTTTTTTGAGACAGGGTTTCGCTGTGTAGCCCAGGCTAGCCTGGAACTCTGTCTGCATCTGCCTCCTGAGTGCTGGCATTTGCCTCCCAAGTGCTGGGACTAAGGGAGTGCACCACCATGTTTGGCTAGAAGATGGAAATGGTAAGTGACCATGGAGGAGTCACTGTCTTGAGGATCAAAAAAGAAATAAAATTGAGACAAAAAGGTTGGTGAGGGTGTGGGACAAGGAGGTTGCAACTGAGGAAAAATGGAACCAGGTGTTTATCAGGTAGTTAGGACCTAGTGTGGCTGGCAGCTGTGTGACTGGGGTTTCTTCTAAGCAGTGCTTGCTGGACCGCAGAAGGGTTTCCAAGCATGATGGATCCAACAAGCATGAAATCATCTTTAGGGAGGAAAGTACAGTTCTGCTCATGCATGCACACACACACACACACACACACACACACACACACACACACAGCAGCTCCCATCAGGTCCTCCTGACAATCTGGCTTGTCAGACTTCCAAGCAGCATACACAGCTGTATTTTAGACAGAATGATGTATCAGCCTTTCCAGAAAGGCTGTGTTGTCGTCCCTACACTCAGAGTCACTATATCTGCTAGAGAAAAAGCCACAGCCTCAGCCACAGTGTCAGCCTCAGCCACAGTCATGAGCCTCGCTTTGGCCTATTAAATGTGAGCAACAGTACACATTGTAAGATTTCTCAGGTACCTCTCCAGCTGTGGCTTCTGTTGCTATTATGGGGAGCAGAAATGGCCTAGGTAGTATGTCTGGCTACAGCTCATCCCCAGAGGTGTGTTTTCTAGGCAAGAAGGAAAGTTTTATTGTCAGGCAGATAGCTGGGTTGGGCTGGGCTGTGGAGGTCATGTGTTACTAAATCAGCAAGGCTGGCCTGTCTTTCTGATAAACACCTCCCATGGGACTACACGGCGGTCTCAAGTGATCAGTGCTCTCAGACTACCTTACTCTGGGGATCCCTAACCCCTACTCTTATCTCTTGCCTAGTATGACTGGCAGTAGGCGAAGGTAATATACCCCAATAGAGGCAATCCTGAAGAAAGATCCACACTGTCCCCTAGATAGCACACCAGTTACCTTCCGTGAGACTTACTGCCTTGCTCCTGTCCTGTTGTAGTTTGAATGTGAAGTGTCCCCACATGGGCTTATGTGTCCTGATATACTTGATCCTCAATGGTGGCTCTGTTTTATTTAATTCCATAACTAAAGGTTATAGAGTCTGCCTGGATACTGCCATGCTCCTACCTGGATGATAATGGACTGAACCTCTGAACCTGTAAGCCAGTTTCAATTAAACATTGTCCTTGTAAGAGTTGTCTTGGGCCGGGCGGTGGTGGCGCACGCCTTTAATCCCAGCACTTGGGAGGCAGAGGCAGGCGGATTTCTAAGTTCGAGGCCAGCCTGGTCTACAGAGTGAGTTCCAGGACAGCCAAGGCTACACAGAGAAACCCTGTCTCGGAAAAAAAAAAAAAAAGAGTTGTCTTGGTCATGATGTCTGTTCAGATTAGTAAAACCCTATCTAAGACACTCACCCTCACTGACCTGCTTCCTCTCATTCTGTCAACATTTCCTGGAAACACTTTCTCACATTTTTACCCAAGCCCTTAGGGTCTGCTACTGAGGAAACCAACCTAAGACAAACAAACATGGCTGCTGGAGATCTACAGCATTAACTGTGGAGAGAGCAATGAGGAGACCCTCCCCTCCCCTTTCACAAAGAATCCATCTCTCCCCTGAGTTTGACCCTTCTGATGCCAGTTGGCTATTCAATGGGGACTTGACTGCCAAGATTTTCGCCTTGGCCCCAATCCAGGATTAGAACCAAGATTCAAACCCACTTTGCTGAAGGTCTCACATTTTCCCATACCCCTGTAGGTGAGAACACCCCAGCTAAGTGTTCTGTCCCTTCCAGAATTCACACCTTTCTGCATTTTGAATGTCAAGAGATCATATGCCCACCTTTTGCCTTTGTGCAGAATCCCCCTCCCCCATAATTCATCAGAGACTAACAACAGTGGCTCTGAAATCACATCAAGTCCCTCCAAGGCTGCAGACATAATTCACCAGGCTCAAAGTCCCCAGTTCATTGCCCCGTGCTGCCGCCGGCTTTACAGACTTCTCCCCTGACCTTAATTCATTCTCCTCTTAGTGATGTTTATTCTCTTCTTTCCATTTGGAAAGCCTTCCCTCGCTGGAGGGGGAAAGAGGCACACTAGTAATTAGGCTTTGCTGCATTCAATATCTTTGATGGACATTCGATAACTTTTTCTAAATAATGCCTTATTTAATATTTTTGTTAGTATTTACTTGCTTCTATTTTACATATGTGAGTGTTTGCTGAATGTATATCTGTGCACCATGTGCACGCAGTACAAGCAGAGGCATTGGATCTCTTGGAACTGGAGTTACAGACAGTTGTGAGCCACGACATTGGCCTTAGGGACTGGACTCGGATCCTCTACAAAAGCAGCAAGCATTCTTATTTGCTGACCCCTCTCCAGCCCCACTTACACTGACCCCTCTCTCCAGCCCCACTTACACTTAATCTTTGCTTCCCAAAGAGAGACAAACAGCACTTCTTGAGCTCATCATCTTTAGTTCACTTCCTACCTTGCTTCCTACAGATTGTCCACAGCTGGACCAGCTTCACACATTGTTTAGGGGATCCAAGGACCTTTCACCCAATCTTAATGTCCATGGCCACTTTCAAACCATAAACCAGCTGTTTTGAGATCTGCCTGTGTCTTCTCCTGCTGACTGACAGCTATTGCTTCTTGTGTTCAGTTCCTCTCTTCCTAAGAAGGCAAAGAGCTCTGAGTCCTGACCTTTACCCTACTTTTTTGCTTAGTTTTATTTGTTTGTTGTATGTTTTGTTTTGAGGTTTGTTGTATGTTTTGTTTTGAGGTTTCTCTTTGTACCCCTGGCTGTCCTCAACTTCAGAACTCTACCTTACTCTTCCTCCCAAGTGCTGGGATTAAGGATACATACCACCACACCACCACAACCAGAAACGCCTTTGCTTTTTTTTTTCCTTAAGGACTCGTATGAGGGTTAATCTCAATGATCAACTTGACGGGATCTAGAATCAACTGAGAGGTGTTTTGGGGGAGGCCAAACTGAGAGGGGAAGACACACTTCCAGAGTAGGCAGAACTATTGAGTTGCAGTCTGGATATTAGGAGGTCCAAGGGAGAAGCAATGAAGCTTTGCCCAGCTATCTTCACTCCTTGCTAGTGAATGCATCTGTTATACTGTTGTTGCAGCTTCTAATATGAGCCAGACACCAACAACTCTCCAGGAATCCTCTAGCCTTCAGCACCTGAGTGGGACCACTGAGACACGCTGCCTTGTGGGCTGAACAACTATCAGATTCTCAGACTCTCCAATGAGCAGATGGAGCAGATGGACACTGTTGGACTACCTAACCGGTATCATGTAACACAATCTAACAAGTCTCCTTTGTGACATGTATCCAGTCTACTCCAAGTGACACAGCTGGATTTGTGCAATCATTTCTCCATCCTGCTGAGAAGACCCTACTGTTCTTTCTTCAGAAACACATACATCCTGCAAAGCCTCTGGGGCAGTCTCTGGGGTTATCTGAATTTTCAGGCTCTGCAGGCTGGGAGCCCCTCCAACTCTCTGGCATCTGGTTCACATTCTGCCTCCATTTCTCACTATTTTTTCTTCCATGTTCATGCTTTGCCTTTTTAATCTACACATGAGAGAGATTCACCTAGTTCTTCAATTAAATTATCCCTTTCCCTCTTCACTAGCTCAGTGCTTTTTTAAAACAACAATACCAGAGAAAGTAAATGAGAATCTAATGAAAATAGTTACCTGCGGGGCATGGGTGGGGGTGGAATAGAAGAGTTGGGAGCAGGGCTGTTATTCCCCTGTGTGTGCTTTTTCAGATACATACTTTTTTTTTGAGTATTTAATGTTTTTTTCATACTCATGGCAAAGTTTTCAAAAAAAGGTAAACCCAAAGTTGAATTTTTAACAGGCATGAATGAGTCTAACTCTAAATCAAACCATATAGAAAACATCATAAAATTCAAGTTTCTAACCACTCACCTTTAAACAGATACATTCTAGCTTAAAAAGCAAAGAAACAATGTGTTCACCTGATTTGATTATACAAGTTGAATCATATAGTGGAATGTTTTATTAGGGTTAGGATCATTTATAAGAACTCTCCTGATTAATGTTAGGGCAATGCCATAAAAAGGGGAGGAATTATGAAGCATTTAGTCACTGGGAACTGGGTTTAGATAAGGAAGCAGTGGAAGATTACATCTGTGAAAGCTTACATCTGAACTTGTATATCCTTTATCATGAAGCTTGTGAGCAAGGCAAACCTGTCGGTCTTTTTTATAAGAGATCTGGTAGTCTTAACTAGTCAACAAATTGACTAATGGTGGTGAATTACCTTGGGGTACAGAGCTAGGTCTGTTTTTGAGCTGTCAAGCTATAGATAGCTTAGCTATCAATGTAGTCAGAAATCTGGGGAGAGTAAATTATAATCTAGATGTCATATATTGATTAAAATGACAGAAGTTGGTCTATAGTCCACTACCTAAACAGTTCCCAAGTCCCTGTGGTCTCTATCTTAACTTGGGCCGTCACTCTGGCTATCAGGCCAAAAGATAAGAAGCATTTTCCTGCAGAGTAGGAACATGGGAGAAATGATTCACCTTGTCATAGGCAATATGAGACATTAAACTCTCTGGGTATTCTCTGTCCACAATGTAGGCAAACCCTGGTAGCAGGCAAGGCAATGGAGCAGTGTTTCTCAATGGTTATCATACCACAATCTAGGTAGAATCTTATCACTGTGCCCGTATCTTCTCAGAGACTTTGGGGGGTAAACTGTTAGGCTTTAGGAGTCTCTGTCTATCATAATAAGCTTAAACATTTAACATTATATTTAGCAGATTTATGACAAGATTGAGAGCCAGTATCTATTAAGCATATCTGAGTTAGACAATCTGTGTTTGTTTAATTATTTGTTCTAGATGTATCTAGCAAATAAAGAGAGCATATTTAACTTAAGAGCAGTAGCAAAAAAACAGGGCTCAGCATATCTTTAAGACAGTTGTCTTTAACCTTTTTACTGTTGCAAATCTTAATTGGAAAGTGTCTTTGGAGACCTTAAGGCAGCAATGGTGCCCATAACAAAAATGGTGGATGGTCTTGAACCTGCCTTTAGTTAAGATGGTGCTGAAGTGGCCTGAGGAAAGTCATGAATTTGTTATATCTTAGAACAGGATGGGAGAAGTGGCTGAGTATCTTAGAATGGAGTGGCAGAAGCATGAGAGAGACAAACATAAAGCTGAATCTAAGCAGCGCAGTGTAAGGGGCACAGCATGGCATGGCAACAGTAGTGGTGGCCATGGAAGTGTGGAAGCATAGGCAGTGGCTTGGCAGAGCAGAGTACCAGGCAGGAAGTGAGAAAGCAAGGGGCAGAGTGACAAGTGCACAGTGGTAGCACAGTCAAGGGGGTGAGGAACCAGAAGTGGCAAGAGAATGAGGGGGAGGGGGAAAACCTATAACTGGCACGAGAGTTGTAAAAGTTTTCCTTTGAAAGTGTCAGTAGGTATACATTTAGAGTTATTGGTTTGTAGATAATGGGGCCAAATTTAGTCTGCAAATTGGACAGGGAGGCATGGAGGTGAAGACATTTTGTTCTAGGTGAGAGTAGAAACCAGAGGCCTGCCTGTTCTGGTGTCCCAAGGAAAAATGCAGTAGCTAGAAACAGCAGCAGCTGGACCAGATTATCACATCAATCATGTGATAAACTATGGCTGAGCTCTAACCAGGTTTTAGTTTTGCAGCAGTAAGCAAAATGAACCAATTCAGAGAAGAGGGAAAGTTCTCACACAAGGGAGAATGTCCTAGGATGAAAGGTCAGTGGGAAGGCCAGTCATGAAGACTGTGAATGACTCCATCCTCAAGGACTCTAAGGTAGCTTCGAGCTCAATGGCCCTCTCCTAGGACCAGAGGACATTTATTTGTGCTGACTAGTGGGGGAAGGGAGCTTACCGATTCACTGGTGTTTGGATGAATGGGTCGAGAGAGTGATCTGATGACTGGATGTCCACGTGACAGCAGGAGATGTGAATCTTCAAGTTTCTACTCCAAGCTCAAAACACCAATTTTGTGTTTTACAGAAAAAAGAGACAAAGACATGTTTGGTACAGTATGTATGGTGTGATGAGAAGGGATGCCTCTGCAGACCCATGATGAGGCATCCCTTCCCCATGAGGTACCACCCATACAACAGGTTTAATATAGAATAGGGTTTATTTGGGGCATGGGAGGGGAGTTGAGAATAGAGAAGAGACAGAGAAAGCCAGAGAGGGGAAGGGAATTAAGAAGGGAGGGGAGAGAGAGAGAGAGAGAGAGAGAGAGAGAGAGAGAGAGAGAGAGATTGAGAGAAGAGGCTGGCCAGGAACACATGTTGAAGGGGGATGGGGAGAGGGAGTGAGGATAGAAAGAAGTCAGGAAGAGAAGAGAGTCAGAGAGAATAAGAGAGTTAGGAGGGGCAAACGGCTCCTTTTATAAGTAAGCCAGGCCTACCTGGCTATTGCCAGGTAACTGCTGGGTGGAGCCCAGAAGAAATACTAACACCACCCACTAATAAAACCAACAAATAGCAATGTCTCAAGCAAGTCAGATGTGGTGGTGTGGAGAGCACTGGACCGAGCCCTGAGGTGGCGCCTTCTGCTCCTTACTGGAGCGCTAGAGTGATAAACAACTCCTTATTTGGCTGTGCTTGTTTGCCTGGCTTGCTTCCGCCTTTGGCAACCTATCTGCATGCACCACGTGGCCTACTGAGATAGGCTCAGGATGGAGCATTTAAGGGCCTGGGGTGTTCCCCTCAGGGTCAGAAGATTGTTCAAGGTTCCTGAATAAACTGCTTAAAGAAGAGCTCTTGGGTTGCATCGTTCTTGCTGGCCAAGATGGTCGCGACATGGTGGCACATGCTATACCTCCCAACCTTAGGAGGCTGAGTCAGGAGGACAGGGAAGGAAGGGAGGAAGGGAGGACAAAAGAGACAGGAGAGGAAGAGAGGGAGGAAAGGAAGGAGGAAGGAAGAAGAAAGGAGAAAGGAGAGGGAAGGAGGGACAGAGGAAGGGAGGGTTGGAGGGAGGGGGAAACAGCAATACTCCACAATAACATGTACAACAGGACCTTGGCATATATATATATATATATATATATATATATATATATATATATATATAT
>JADRCD010183587.1:0-33013 GCA_019843815.1 Montemys delectorum
TGAGTGACTTTATACTCAGCCCACAGAGAACAGGTTACATTCATTTAAGAAATGGTGTATGTATTAATATGGTCTATTCATAAAGTCATTCACTAACTGTTTCAATGAACAATGGTTCTGCTTGGAGGGTGGCACAGACATTAGGTGAGGGTAAGAATTTGGTTCATTAGCTGTGATAATTTGGAAAAGCATTCATCTCAGAGAAAGTGTAACATATAAAGTCCTCTTCTTCAAACTTGATACAAGAGTTACAAATGTCAAGCAAAGCATTCAGTCTCACTCTTTGTTGTTCTCTTACAAGCAACCTCCCTAGTTAATCATCTATGTTTCTTTTGGGTATATAAATATTTTTGAAATATATAAGCTGTTCTGAAAACCATAGTATAGTGTAAAAACATGAAATACACAATACTACTAATAGAGAGGCTGAGATAGGAGAAGCAAGATTTCAAGACCCTTATGTTGTACACAGCAAGACACTGTCATCAACAAACAAGCTGAAAAGTGTATACAAATTGTACAATATTGGACCTATTTTTCCAGTTACCAAATTAGAGAGACCATTGGATGATAATCAACAAATTTCTAATTCCTCGTATTATTGGATTTCAATTGATTAGGATATGTTGGTAATATTAACTTTCATATTAAGATATTAAGAAAAAGTAATTGTCACTTCCTGTTGATTTTGTTGTAAGAGGTGGAATTAGGTTTGTGTGGATTTGTTGAAAGATTACTTTCTTGCTCCTTCTAGGGTGTAGTTTTGCTCCTTATGTTGATAGTTTCCATCTATTATCCTTTGGAGGGCTGGATTTGTGGAAAGATATTGTGTAAATTTGGTTTTGTCATGGAATATCTTGTTTTCTCCATCTATGGTAATTGAGAGTTTGGTGGGTATAAGTAGCCTGGGCTGGCATTTGTGTTCTTGTAGGGTCTGTATGACATCTGCCCAGGATCTTCTAGCTTTCATAGTCTCTGGTGAGAAGTCTGGTGTAATTCTGATAGGCCTGCCTTTATATGTTACTTGACCTTTTTCCCTTACTGCTTTTAAAATTCTTTGTTTAGCGCATTTGGTGTTTTTATTATTACGTGTTGGGAGGCATTTCTTATCTGGTCCAGTCTATTTGGGGTTCTGTAGGCTTCTTGTATGTTCATGGGCATCTCTTTCTTTAGGTTAGGAAAGTTTTCTTCTATAATTTTGTTGAAGATATTTACTGGCACATTACATTGGGAATCTTCACTCTCTTCTACACCTATTATCCTTAGGTTTGGTCTTCTCATTGTGTCCTGGATTTCCTGGATGTTTTGTGTTAGGAGCTTTTTCCTTTTTGCATTTTCTTTGACTGTTGTGTCAATGCTTTCTATGGTGTCTTCTGCCCCTGAGATGCTCTCTTCTATCTCTTGTATTCTGTTGGTGATGCTTGCATCTATGATTCCTGATTTCTTTCCTAGGTTTTCTATCTCCAGCGTTGTCTCTCTTTCTGATTTCTTTATTGTTTCTATTTCCATTTTTAGATTCTGGATGGTTTTGTTCATTTCCTTCACCTGTTTGATTGTGTTTTCCTGAAGATCTTTAAGGGATTTTTGTGTTTCCTCTTGAAGGGCTTCTAGGTGTTTACCTGTGTCCTCCTGTATTTCTTTGAGGGAGTGATTTATGTCTTTCTTAAAGTCTTGTATCATCATCATGAGAAGTGATTTTAGATCTAAATCTTGCTTTTCTGGTGTAATGGTGTGTCCAGGACTTGCAATGGTGGGAGAATTGGGTTCTGATGATGCCAAGTGACCTTGGTTTGTGTTGCTTATTTTCTTATGCTTGCCCCCTGCCATCTGGTTATCTCTAGTGCTACCTGCCCTTGCTAAATCTGACTGGAGCCTGTCCTTCCTGTGATCCTGGTTGTGTCAGAACTCCTCAGAATCAAGCTGTCTCTGTGATCCTGTGCTGTGTGGGAACCTGTGATCTTGGGCTTGTTAGAGCACCTGGGAGTGGGGCTTCTTCTGGGTGTTGTGGGACTGGCTGCGGAGCTTGTGCCCAAGGTCTGCTCAGGACACCAGCCTAGACAGACTAGAAGGAAGCAGAGCCACTGGGCTGGAGGAGTTCCTGTGTGCCTGGTCCTGCTGGTCTCAGTTACTCCCCGTGTTGGGACAGATCCTGGGTGTGTCAGAGTGCCTGGGAGTGGAGCTTCCTCTGGGTGTTGAGGGATTGTCTGTGGAGCTTGTGCCCAAGGTCTGCTCAGGACACCAGCCCAGAGAGACGGAAGGAACCCGAGCCACTCTGCTGGTGGAGTTCCTGTGTGCCTGGTCCCGCTGGTCCCAGTTACTCCCATTGTCGTGTTGCAGCAGATGTTGTGTCCTCCTCACCTCTGATCCTGGGCGTGTCAGAGCGACTGGGAGTGGAGCTTTCTCTGGGTGTTGAGGGACTGGCATGGAGTTTGCGCCCAAGGTCTGCTCAGGACACCAGCCCTGACAGACCAGAAGGAACCGGAACCACTGGGCCAGTGGAGTTCCTCTTTTTTTGGTTTTTGAGACAGAGTTTCTTTGTGTAGTCCTGGCTGTCCTGGAACTCTCTCTGTAGACCAGGCTGGCCTCGAACTCAGAAATCCATCTGTCTCTGCCTCCAAGTGCTGGGATTTTTTTTTTTTTTAAACTTTATTTTGGCAGATTGAAAAGTTTGAGCACTCTGATGCCATGAGAGATAAGGTCTGGAGCCTTATGAATGGTAGTGGATGGTAGGTGGAAGGAATCACAGGCTTGGGCAGGAGAGGACCAGGAAGTTTGCCAGGATCTATCTGTCATACTCTTATCTGCAGGCCCCTATGGGATGTTCTGCTTCCTATTGGGTAGCTCTGTTGCTCATTTTACAATTTATTTTTGTCAGAGGAATAAAAGACAGTGCTACTCCAAATGCCACAGTATTTGCTTTATTTAAAACCTGAGGTTAAAAAAACATTTCCAAATGGCATAGCACACACTATTTTAAAAGAAGTATACTCAGGGATGCCAAAGTCTCATCCCTTTGTGCAGATGAAGTGCTGGTGTTTGATGTGCTTCTGTGTAACTCTTTGGCAGGTAAGAATGAAATGGGTTCCTTGCCCCATTATCTTATAAGGCCACATGAAGTGAGGATTAATGAATTAAAGTGCACTCTAACTGTTAAGCCTTCCCATGGAGGCTCAGTGTCACTGCAGTCACCAAAAGAACATTGAGATTAAACACACACCAAAAGGCTCTAAAAATGCCCCTTGATCAGAGCTCTCTGGAAATTTAGAAAGTGCTTGAGAGGGAAAAGGAAATTATGAATTAACTTTCTTGTTTCCTTAGAGGAAATTAAATGAGACGAGGAAATTGTGCTAAGATTCTACCAAGTAGTGTTCGCTTTTGTAAATGTGAGCAGCACTCAATAGTCTTTGTATTGCACTCCCTGGATCTGAGGAGTCAAAAATGTCTTTCCAGAGATGTCTCTCTGCCTCCTTTTCCAAAACCTGTGAGCCAAGAATGTTTGTTCTCAGTTTAAAGAATTCTCACAGGTTGAACCATCGAGTCCGAGTTTAAAAACAAAACCCTATGAACATCAAACCATATCTACAAGATTTCCTTCTCTTTGGGCCAGGAGTGGCTTGATTACCTGGGGGGGACAATTGAAATTGTTCAGAAATAACATCTTTATTTATATATGGCTCTTCATTTCTACTTCCAAAACCACATGGAGATTTTCTTTTCCAGATTCCTGTTTGAGAATTCCTTTACCTGCTCTTGGTCTAGGACTAGGTAGAATCCTGGGTGCTTCTCTCAAAGTCCATTCAGACACGGAGGGCCACTCTGTTTCAGACACATGCCCCTGTGTCTGGGTAGCTAGCTTATTCTTGCGTGAAGTCTAGTAGTGCTTCAGTGGCGAACAGGCAGCTGGCAACACTACTGACAAGACTGTTATGAAGAAGCTGTGTCATTAGAGGAGAGGCTGCCCTTAGGAAAAGAATCACCCAGATCTCAAGGATGTTTCCTTATGATCTTTAGTGTAATTAAGTCCAGCTGGGCCACCATCTTCCTTAGTGATTCTTCAGTTGTCAATTGCATTTTTCAAAAATTTACTCCAATGACTAAACCCCAGTAAAATTGGGAACTACTTAAAACAATAAAGCTATGTATGAAAGGCACACTTAAACAGGGCCAAATGTTCTCCAGTAACCTAATGCTCAGCATGTACAGTACAAAGCCCATTTAGCACAAAAATATACTATTAAAAACAGAGTTGGTACTATGGAGTACAGTGGAGTACTATGCAGTCAGCACTGGAGCCTCTCACCTCAGGTCTGAGTTTCACAAGAACCACATGGGCCTCCTGATGAGTGACAAGAGTTCAGGATGAACTCAAATGTAAGGTCTCAGGCCCCTCCCAGGCCACTAACACAGCAGTAACTCAGTCAATGATGGCTCTTGATGAAGATGGTGGCAGTGACACCAGCAGAAGGTCATGAGTTTGGCCAGTGTCTCGAATACACCCTGGAAAAGCCACGCAATAAGAGTAAGATCCTATTTGGTGCTGGATGCTGTTGGCCCAGTGAACAAGCTGGCTTCAGCATTCCATTTGCAAGAGGGTAGAAGGGTTCAAAGGTAAGAGGATTTGGCCTTCAGCAATCTCAGGCCACATTCAGACCTACAAGGACCTAGGGTAGTCTTCAAAGGCTCAGTTGAACATGCTGGCCTCACACTGAACAAAGTTGCCATCCAGGGTAAATTCTTGGTGGTAGGAGTAAAAAAGGGCCACAGAGAACAGGAAGCTATCTAAGCTACCTATTTGCCTGTCCTAGAAAAGGAAACAGCAAACTTTTTGCAGTGTCTGAGGTGAGCTGACTAGCAGGAAGTAGGCAAATGGGGAGAGAGTGACTGGGAGATGGAGGGCAAACGGAAGTTATGTCCTGTTCTTCAACTATGTTGCTTCTTAAGTTACCAAAGACTTTTAATAGAAATATTTCAGGTACTGAAAGTAGTTCTTTACCCTGGCTCTGCTCATTAGTAAACAATTGTCTACAGCTGGGGCAGAAACTCTAGTTTATAATCAAAGATGGGCTATAGGCTGACACATGAGCTTTGGTACTACTGTAGGGAACTTTATATTTGCACTCCTGCTGTCCATACGCAGAGCTGAAGCCTTCATGTAGTAGTTGCTTTTCCTAGACCTCTGGTTGGTTCCTGAGTGTGTGTGTGTGAGTGGGGGGTGGAGGGGTGCGTTATTTAGATCTGCTGAGTGGCCTTGCTGAGCAAAGCCCCTGAGTAGACAAAGGCTCAGGAGAACAGCAAAACTAGGCCTCCCCAAAATTGCTAAGTGGAATTCCCTGCTTATGGGGAAATTAAGGGATGGGACATTGCTGACATGATGGCCCTGTAGTGTTTTTCTCCTAGGACTACCCAAGGCTTTACAAAGTGGCCAGGGCAGTGGCCCTTGGCCTATAATCCTGGCTGTTGAGAGTTGAGAGTAGATATACCATCAAGATCACTTCTGGCCTGAAAAATGCCAACTGTGATCCCAAGTGAGGCTAATGGTGTCCCTTTGGCTGAAAAGGTTGAACCCTGTACCTTGAGAACCTGAGAGTAATGGCTGCATGGAGCTAAGTACATTGTGGAGCCCGAGGCCTCTGCCAAAGCTGCAGAACTGCTGAGCTGGGGCACAGCTGACTTTCTTTCCTTTGCTTCTAATTTTTTAATATTTAAAATTTTGTAGATGTGTGTGTGTGTGTGTGTGTGTGTGTACATGTTTAATGAGATAGGTGAGGAGTAGTAGTGTTTACTGTGGATGATGAAGAGCTAATTAAAGTTCAGGTACGGATGCTATGGGAAATCACTTCCATCATAGATCACAGGCCGGTCAACAGTCAGGTGGTAAAATACTTTTTTGGAGATAAATCTGAAGAAACAAAAATCAAGAATGAAGGTGTTACTTTTAGTGCAGCTTCTTCTGGGGCCTCATGTCACTGACTGTGCTTGGCTGGGTATAGGAGCCAAAGTCTCCAAGGGGACTGGACAACTCCTGGACCACTTTAGTGTTCCTTGTTTCCCTATCCCATCATCTGCCCATCTAGTCTAGTACAGTTCTCTCTCTTCAGAAGGTCCAAGTACTCTCACTACAGGCTTCTTGGGGCTTGAGTGAAGAGTGGGGCTGCAAGTCTCTGCCCTCACTTGTCTAGCTGCTCTGAGGTGCGAGTGGTCCGGACTGCATGGGGAGATGAAGTAGGTGCTATGGGATGTCTCAGCAGAGACCAGAATGTACAGGATGTTTGTATCAGGTCTAATCTTCATGTGCTATGGGCAGAGTGGATTCTCCAGTGCATTATACCACCCAAGTTTCCCAGAAGCCTGTGGGAGGCTGCACTGCTGCCCTGTCACTTCTCTCTCTCTGTACCGAGATCAAGGCTCAGTGAGACACTGACAATGGCTAACTAGAGCTGCAGCAGGAACAACAGGGCTATATGGACGCTGGCCCTTTCCTAACCCTGCCCCTCATTTCTAAGTGAGTCCACAGACAGCTTCCTGGGAAGGTTGGCCATACTCCAGAAAGTCCTGCATACTCAGGCAGAGAATTTAAGTACCCGGGGCAACACAGGACAAGTGGGAAGGTTGCTGCCAGCCTCTTGGGGAGTAGACAACCTTGTGCACAGGCCTGAGAGTTCAAGGCCTGAGGGGTTGAGGTAGGGTATGGGAATAATTTTTGCCTAGAGTATCCTATCAAGTTACTCTGCTAAAAGTCAAATGCCTACGAGGGAGGCAGATAGTCATAGGCAAGACAGGTCTGTTTCAAGAGACAGCCCCAGTGAAGAAGTTATCTAGAAGACCAGAAGCCCTCCCTAGGAACAAATGTCTTTTAACTTGTATACAGGACAGATGCTGTCCTTTATATGGGTGCTCTGTCTTGTCCCCTTTTCTAGCTACCTGCCTATCATTCCCTTTTATAGTTTCATGCTGACCACTCCTGAGATCACACCCCTTGAGCCTGCAGCTGAGCCTCAGTACTGCCTGAAGCAACTGGGGAGCTCAAGATGGCAAAGGCTGCTCCTGTGACATACAACATGGCCAAGAAGGTTTGTCCTTTTCTTGTCTCATTTTTTTCTTTTATATTCGGTGCTCTTGGCTTTTCCTGTATTTCTCAAAGTCCTCCTATGGCAGGTGAGCACAACTAGGATGAGGCTAGCTTGGAGCCAGGTGTTTGGCTCAGGTCTGGCACCTCCATTAGCCATGTGACTTAGAGCATCACTATTCTACCATCCAGTCCTTAGCTCTCTAGAAGAGGAGGAAGCTGCATGGTAGAAGTGAGTGGCTGGTATATGGTAAGACCCTGTAAGTGTTGGCCTATTACTGGAAATGAATGAAAAATGTCCCTTATAGGCTTACATATTTGAACACTTGGTGAATAGCTGGTGACGATGTTTGGGGAGGCTGTGGACCTTTTAGGAGGTCAAGCTTTGCTGAAAGAAGTAAGTCACTAGGGGACCTTTGAGAATTTATAGCCTTGCCCTGTTTCTAGTATGTTCTCTTTGTTTCCTGCATTTGAATAAAGACATAATCTGTCTGATTCCTGTCCTGGCTGCCTGCTGCTATTACGGATTCTACCTCTGAAATTAAAATTCCTTCTTTCAGTTGCCTTTAATTGTAGTGTTTTATCACAGCAACAGAAAAGTAACTGACAGACTTGCTTTATATACCATGAGCAGTGAACAGACAGAGGGGTCTAAATTACAGAATCACTAACAAAAAACTTTGACAACTAAGTCTTGATTCTGAGTGTCTATCTAAATGCTAGAGAATAGAGGCAATGATGCATAGACAGGTGGATGCATGAGATACCATGACTAACTGAGGTACCTACCTGGAAAAGGTGTTGTCAAAGATGAGCAAGTAGATGCCAGGGGTTCGAACCTTCAGCTGGCCCCGGATTCTCTCCTTGTGGGAATTACATCGAGTGGTGGGAATGAGGACCTGGCAGGGAGAGCAGTGAGAAGGTATCACAGAAGCTGAGGTTCCTGTGAGTCCTCTAGGCAAGCTAGTACTCTGAATGAGGTCACAGCTATATAGGGCTGGGACTAGAACTTGGCCCTAGCAAGGGTGGGCTGTCACCTATTCCACTCACTGTAGAGGGATGGTAGGTATGAGTTTCCTCTAGAGTCATGAACTGTGACTCTAGAACACATCCCTGACTGTGTTGGTGTCAAGCTGCTCTACCACCTGAAGAACTTTCATGCTTCAGGAAGCCAGGGTTAACTCTAAATGTCCATTTGACCAGATGCCTCGAGTAGGCCTGAGTGCTATCCTTAGTACTCACAAGACACTGAGTCCTTCTTCCATATTGACATCTGGGCTCTCTATAAAGCTCCTGGGTCCATTTTTCTCTGAGAAATATAGCCATGGCTCTACCCAAGGCCTCTCATATGATATCATCATGGCCCCTTCTCTTGTCTGGCCCTGGCTGGTCCATGCAATTTTTATCTTTCCAAGCCTGATTCTTAGCCTCCTATTTATTCTCTCAGAATCACAAATTTGTCCCCAGAGGACAAATCTGCACATACAGTGTGTGGAATAGGGTTAATTCTTAGATGGTCAACTTTATCGCCATTGGGACAGGTCTTCTACCTGAGTATCAGCTAAAGCACAGGCCTAATCTTAGAATTGAAGTTATATGGGTTAGCAAAGTGGATCAGTAGGTAACAGAGCTTGTATTATAAGTCTGACAACTTGGAAACCGCGTACAAAGGTGAAAGGAGGGAACTGATTCCATAAAGTTATTCTCTGGTCTCCATGTACATGCCATGATTGTATTCCCTTCCCCTAATAATAAACAAAGACAAACAAATAAAACTGAAGATGTGACAGGAAGAGATACCAGTATTCTAATTTGATAGCCCATCAAGTGCTCACTCTCTTAGCTCCTTTGAGCTCCTAACATAGCAAATGACATCAGAAGTGACCATTTTTATCCAACTCCCTGAACTTCTAGTGAGACAGCCTTAGTCAGTGCGGCCTTTACTGTAGGCCCAGGGTTTTCCCCTTCCCTGGTCAGTATTCCCTTCCAGGTGTACCTATAATGCTTGCCTACCCATATTGTGATTTCTACCTGGAATAACAGGTGTTGATTTTTTTTCAGGTCTCTCTTTTTGTTTGTACTTAGAATGCTTCAAGAACAGATTTGGGTGTTATCCTGTATCTTTTATCCCCAGTAGACTCTACAGAATCTGGGATACAGTAAGAGCTCAACTATTACTTGTCCAAGGACCCAGGTTCTTATATATTGTTATAAGATCTGTGTACAACCATCTATTTTCTGAAAGGCCTAGGCTGTTCAAGGGCGTGTGAGAAGTCCCCTGAATAGGTACTAGGGATGTAGACCAGGAAATAGGCTATCTAGGCTCCTGACTTTTCAGGGAACCACAGGCAGTGAAAATAGTATCTTCTGTAGCTGACTGGTGAACTGGGCCTGGGAGGGCAGAGGAACAGTTAAGTATTCTAGACATAGGCTTTCTATGCCCCCTTGTGTTCACTTTGGGAAGGGACAGTGGTGGCCATTAAACCCAGGAAGGACACCTTGGAAGTCTGAGACAAGGCTGGCTGAACTAGGTCCCTAAGATCCATCAGTCATGATGACTGGTGGGTAGATAGCAGGGCAAGGGAGAAGCCCATAGCTCAGAGACACTTATAGAGCTAAGGGCCTGGCACCTGAGATCTGCAGGACTATGACAGAACAGAGTTTCACTTGCTGCTGCTTTATCTGCCTACTGCTGCTAAACACAGAGAAACAAAAGTTGCTGAAAACCAGCACAGAAGAGCCTCTTGCCTACCCATAATTGATTTCTATCCAGGTGGATCAAGAATGCCTCTGCCAGTTGACTATGCAGGACATCAACTGCCTATAACTCACTTTTTGCTCCAGCCCAATGTGTCTGACAGGTTTTACCACTCTTTTTTTCTCAGGATTCAAATTCAACTTGCATTTCTACTCTTCATTATTCCTCTCTGTTTTACAAATGTGGGGACTAAGATGCTAGGCATGGAATCCCTCTTCTTTAACCCACAGTGAACCACCACTCCCTAAGTTTTAGTTAGCATAGTCTTGTCCTATGCCTTGCATTCTATCCAGCCCTTTTGCGACTCTGAATTACTCAATTTGGGCTGCTCAGTGGAGTTGCTGAAGGTTGCCTGCATAACCTGATTTAGTAGTTTGGGCTTTGGTCTAAGGATTAGGGTTTAAAGGCTCTCCATGGGTTTCTAGTGTATAGCCACATGGTTAAGAACTGCAGTCCTGCACTGCCAACATTTTATACCTAGAATAGTCTGGGTTTTATCAAGCTCAAGTGCCCAAGTCATAGTGGGGCTATCTTTGCTTGTAGGTAACATATGGAACATTCAATATAACTGGAGATGGAGCTTCATACCTCCCAAAGCATCCCCATCCTGCTCTGTAGAGCTCTGTGAGAAATGTTATCACTAAACTGAATCCTGTGTCTTGTATGTCTCTGATATTTACCTACAGCTCTATTCTAACGTCAAACGAACACATGAGGTCCAGAAGTAACCTTCAGCCATGTGAAGACAGCTCTCCTGAACTTGACTTCTGAGCCGTCTTTCCCCAAGGTAATCAAGCTTTAGGTGCTTTGCCTGGTCTGGGGAAGGTCTGCCCAGGCACCTGGAGCACACTAAGAACATTGGTAGGGAGCCTGGCCTACCTTGCACTGGTCGAGTGGCGTGTCTTCTGTCTCTTGGAAGACCACACTAAAGGAGATGCTCTTGGGATCAGAAGAGAAGACCCAGCTGATGGTAAGGCCAGGCTCAGCCACGGTGATGGGAATCAGGCTGTAGGTACTGGACCTCACAAACAGCTCCCTGTTGCCCTCCCCAAAGCTGGTGATCTCCTCTACTGTGAGGGGTAATTTGATCCTAAAATAAAAGTTCAAAGACAGACCTGGTTTAATGGATTATCTGAGGTAACAGGAGATTTGAGACTCTTGGTAGGCCTGGGAATTCCTGATTAACATGTTTATGAGATGCTCAGCTCAGACAAAAGCTTTCGTTTGAGTGCTTATCATACAATTGGCATAGTTCCTGACATTGAATCACGGCTCTGAAGGATACAGGACAGCCTTGTCCACATGGAGCTGAAAGCTCACAGAAACTGGGGGTGGGGTGGGGGTGGGGGGAGGCGGTGCCAGGGCAGCCTGATTTGCTCTGAGTCCCTTACGGACAGGGTTTGAGTTCGATGATTTAGTCCTATTACCCCTGTGAGGTTGCCCCACAGCTCAGCCACTCTCTTTCTCCCTTTAAGTTCTGCTTCTTCCTTTCACCTAATCAGACATATCTCCTGCAGTCTCTCTTTGCAGATTTACATGCAAGGGGTTGAAAGGTCGAACCTGAGAGAGTGTGGGTCAGATTTCACAATTGTCTTGAGTTTTACTATCCAAGTCTGTAGAATGGGAACAACCATGTTTTCCTCACATGGCCATTGCAGTAACCCTGACATCAATGCTCCTGACTTCTGAGTCATCTCTCCAGGATTCTTATGATACTTTCCCCCCAAAATAGGCCTCACTGTTTCTGCCCTGGCTGCACCACGTCTTCTTTATACAACAACCAACCAACATAATCCTTTTTTCAAATGTAAATCAAGTGTCTTTTCAGCTCCAAATATGATTTTTGGATTCTTATTCGCCTCGTATTAAAATCCAAGTCTTTACAATGGCTAACAAGGCCCCATTGATATGAACTTCTGTTCATTTGGATCCTGTCTTCCTTATCCTCTGCTTCAATTTACACTGGTTCCTTTTCATACTCTTGTTAAGAAATATCAAATACCAGAAACTGGAAAGAACCCAGATGTCCCTCAACAGAGGAATGGATACAGAAATTGTGGTACATGTACACGATGGAGTACTACTCAGCTATTAAAAACAATTAATTTATGAAATTCTTAGGGAAATGGGTGGATCTGGAGAATATCATCCTGAGTGAGGTAAACCAATCACAAAAGAACACACATAGTATGCACTCTCTGATAAGTGAGTATTAGCCCAGAAGTTCAGAATACAGGAAGAACAAGTCACAAACCACAAGAAACTCAAGAAGGAAGACCAAAATGTGGACATTTCATTCCTTCTTAAAAGGGGGAACAAAATACCCATGGAAGGAGTTGCAGAGACTAACTATGGGGCAGAGACTGAAGGAAGGACAAGCCAGCCTGATATAGCTGTCTCCTGAGAGGCTCTGACAGTACCTGACTAATACAGAAGTAGAGGCTCACAGCCATCCATTGAACTGAGTACAGGGTCCCCAATGAAGGAGTTAGAGAAAGGAACAAAGGAGCTAAAGGGTTTGCAGCCCCTTAGGATGAACAACAATATGAACTAACTAGTAACCTCAGAGCTCCCAGGGACTCAACCACCAACTAAGGAGTATACATGGTGGGACTGATTGTTCTGGCAGCATGTGTATAGTAGAGGATTGCAAAGTCGATCATCAATGGGAGGAGAGGCCCTTGGCCCTGTGAAGGTTCTGTGCCCCAGTGTAGGGGAATGCCAGGGCCAGTAAGTGGAAGAGGGTGGGGTGGCAAGCAGGGGGAGGGGTGAGGCAACAGGGGTTTGTTCTTGTTGTTTTTTGGGTTTCATTTTTTTTTTTTTTTTTGGGAGGGGAAACTGGGAAAGGAGAAATCATACGACATGTAAATAAAGAAAATATCTAAAAAGAAAAAAAAAGAAATATCAAATATGTGTCTTTTCTATTAAATACTATAAAACTTATATTTAGGGCACTGCCTTCGAGTCTTTTTATCTCCTCCACCTTAGGACTTTTATGCAAATTTTACTCACCTTCTCCTAGTAATATGCTTGCTTTGTTTACACAAAGGTTCACTGCTATATTCCAGAAATTTGATGACCAACAACAGGGACCCTTTTCTCTTCGAACAGGGACCTCTTTCTCCTTCTTCCTTTATTTGCTGTGTAAGACTAGCCAATCAAATTAAGCCAATAAGGAAAAGACACAGTCTCCACCTATATTATAATAAATACCAAACACACTTCCGGTCTCTTGTGTGTTTGCTCTTTCAAGCACACCCTCTTCATCAAGAATAAAGTTTGCCTTGTCCAGACACTTCACTTGGTGTGGTGGTCTCTTTCTCTTTCTCTGCATCCCAGAACTTATTTCTAACACCTTTAACTTAGTAGGCAATATCTTTTTTTAAAGGCTTTGTCCTGGCTGTTCCTTCTGCCTGAAATACTATTCCCTCAGGTGGCTTTCTGGTAACTTCTTCACATACTCCAAGTCATACCATTGTAGTGCAGTCTATATGAAACTGCAAATCCCTCTCTCCTCTAATCCTACTCTTCAGTTACATTCTTCTATTTCAAACATTACATTTTATTTTCTTGTTTATGTATTTTCCTTATTCGCTGTCATTACTCAGCACAACATAAAATCTGCCCCTAGAAGGGGTCTTTTGTCTTTTTTGTGTCCTAATGTGCTTGATGTAGTAATGAATAAATGTTAGCAGAAGAGTGAATGGTTCTCAGCAATGACAGTACAGCCACTGCAACTATCACTGGAAAAACTAACTCTATGGTACCAAGTGATAGTAAAGCTACAAAACACTGAAAGCTTTTAGAGCTGGGTAGTGGTGGTGCACACCTTTAATCTCAGCACTTGGGAGGCAGAGGCAGGCGGATTTCTGAGTTCGAGGCCAGCCTAGTCTACAGAGTGAGTTCCAGGACAGCCAGGGCTACACAGAGAAACCCTGTCTCGAAAATCCAAAAAACAAACATACAAATAAACAAACAAAAAACTGCTTTTAGGGGCTATAACCTACATTTGGAGGCAGAGGCAGTAGGATGGTAGTTTAAGGTCACCTCAGTCTATATAGCAAGTTTTAGGCCTAAACTACATGAGATCCTGTTTTAAAAAACTAAAATAAAAGAAGCCAGTAATAATAATGTAAGTGAAAAACTTAGAAAATTCATGTCAAAAGACTACCAGTATATATGTCTGTAAAAGAAGATAGATGGTGAAAGCAGTGAGAATAAAGAGTCATTTTCAGTGTTGTGCCCCTCCCCCAACCTCTTCTGCCCAAACTTGATCCATCTTATAAGTAGAAGGTGGGATCTAATTCTGATTCTTACAGAGACTTCCACCCCTTGCAAGTTTTTCTCCCCTAAATAAAAAGCCTGCACTGTACTATAATAATAATAATAATAATAATAATAATAATAAATAATAATAATAATAATAATAAACTCCTAGAGTCACTTTTAGCCAAAACTTTTTTGAAAAGCAGCAGATTGTAAAGGAGGAAATCTCATTCTTATGATGCCTGCTCATAAGAGCAAGTACAGAAGTCTTCTAGAACTACAAACTTTCACAAACGCCCCTGCAATTGCACATAACAGAACATATCTCTCTGCAAGGCTGTGTGTCTAATGGTAGATTGGCACCACCCTTGTTCTGGAGCATGGTAGCTAAGGATTCAAAACAGTAGTCTTCCTCTTGTTTCTCTAACAACATTCATTTGTCACATAGTTTACTAGGTATTGATTCCCACTGCAGTGTTATTCCCCAATAAAGACTGTTTCTGTTTGGTATTTAGATAGATCAAAATAGTTTGATTATTTCTATTTTCTACAACAAAACTTCATTGCTCTTACAATAAAAACAACCACCACCAAACAACAAAATGGGGCTGGAGAGGCTGCTCAGTAGGATTCCATTCCTAGCATCTACATGGTAGCTTACAACTGTCTAATTTTTAATCCCAGGGGATCTGATGATGCCTTCTTCTGGTCTCTGTGGGCGCCAGTCAGGTTTATACAGATAAACATGTAGGTAAAACACCCATGTGTGTGTGTGTGTGTATGTGTGTGTGTGTGTGTGTGTGTGTGTGTGTGTAAAACAAACCAAAAAGCTACCATTGACAAAAAGTAATATTAAATATTAAAAAAAAAAGGATAGAGGCAGAGAAGGAAGATTATAAAGAAGCACAGGGAATGTTTTAGTGACAGACTGACTTCTTAGTCATGTTTTTTTAATGATACTACATTGTTTATTAAAAATCTAACCCTTATACACTTTAAAGGACAAGCTTAATGTATGTAAATTATGCTTTAAAAATAAAAAGTACAAGCTGAAGCCTCTGATGCAGTTAAAATGGATATCAGGCCTAAAACACCTAGGAAGGAGAAAACAAGAGCTTACAGCTGGGTATGAGATAGTCAAGCTGACCACAAAAGAGGAAGGACGGGGCTCTGGGGAGAAAAGCCAGTGTCTGTATGACCTGGCTGGCTCCCACTTCCACAAAGGGGTATGCATAAAGCACTAGCTGGTTCCTACTGCACAACAGCCCTACTGAAGGACATATATACATCTTTTGCTTATTCCCACTTCTACAAAGGCCCTAACAAGGTGTTGTCGCCCTTTCATATATTCTTGCTTCTAATTCAGCGAACTCCAACAGACTAAGCTGTGGGTAGCTCCTAACATGAATCTTCCATGTAGTAAGAAAGGAGACAAGGAGGAAATCTCATCCAGCTCTGTAGACAAAGACCTGGATATGTGGCAATACGAAAAACCACAGCCACATCTTAGTAGGTGTGATAGGAGTTGGTGTTAACTCTCCACAAACAAGTACAAGAGTCCATGGTAAAACTATAATATAAGCCAGTGGAGTTGGGATGTAGTTCAGTGTTAGAGTACCTGTCTCATGAGACTGAGTTCAATTCCAAGCACTGTCTAAAACAAAACAAAATGAAATAAGCCCAAGCTGGCCACATTCAAGTACAAATGAAGAGAGGAGTTTAATGAGCTACTAATAGACTCCATCAAGCTCTGAGACCAGCAGTACCTGTAAAATCAACAGCTAGACAGCTTGCAGCCGGCAGACAGCCAACACCAACAGCTGGCAAAACTAGTCAGAGATGAGCAGGTAGCTTCAAAACGTGATTACTCCCCTGGGTAAGCAGCATGTGAAGAACACACAATTATATCCCCAGCTGGGTGAGGAAAGTATACAGGATGTGCAATCCTTCAATTTGCTTGGCTTGTGATATGCTCAGAGAATTAGCCCATATCAATAGAAGTCACCTCAGTCTTTGCCTCACCCTGCTACAAGTCCTGCCTCCAGAAAACAGCTCAATGTTTTTTCCTATCTTAGAATTCTTCTCATTTTCTTTAAATTTTCTTTTTGTGAACTTTTCTTAATAAAGCCCGCTTTTGCTTTATCTACTCCTGTAATGTGTCTGTGTCTTTAATCACTACTCACTTAGCCTGATGTCTGTCCTTTGGTTACAACTGATTGCCTGGTATCTGAGTGTTTGAGTCACATACATCTAGGCTGAAAAACGCTCTGTTGCCCTCAAAGATCTGCATCATTCCACTGGGTGGGGCCAGCTCTGGCTCTGATAGGACAAGTGTTCCTTCTTCAGACTCCATTCCCTGGGACTCCTCTCCACTGGCACAAGAGGCCCACTCAGCAGCTTGCCACTTACATCAGCTCTCCTGACTTCAGCAAACAGATTTCAGCATCTTGCCCCATGGGCATATCTTCAGTGTCTTCAGGGGTCAATGAGTTTGATGTGGTGTCCCTGAAACATCACAAAGGAGAACAAACTATTAGCTATCAGCACATAAAGTCCTATAGCCTGAGGTCTACACTGGAGGTCTGCAATGAAGCAAGGACTTCAGTGGGGAAAAGTGAGGACAAGAGGGCTGTAAACGATTGCATGGAAGGAGTGTGAGTGAACACCAACACCAACGAGTCACTCTCCTCTCCCACACCAGCAAATCCTCTGAGTAGCATCATTGCCTCCTTCCTCCTTAGCATTGGCCCTAGGGCACAAGAACTGGAGACCTTGCAGAGTTGGTTCCAGAATCAGACACCATGACTATAGCTCAGCCAGTAAAACAGTAAGTCTAGGCAGAGATGGGACAGAGACATATATTAAAGAGGGCAGAGTGAATACCTACCTCCTCTTTCCTTCCTAATGGGCCATCAGGAGTACAAAAGGAGCTGCCTTGGCACTAGGGCTGTCACAATTTCCAAAGTGTACTCTGTGGACCACCAAAACCCAGGGAGCAAGTATTGCATACAACATCTCCCTCTTAGAAAGTTATTTTAGGCAGTTGTCTAGCCGTTTCCCCATTCAAACATTCCCTCTTGGATATAGGAAAGTGCTCTTAATACTCAGTAAGCTAAAGTCAGAAGTGTGTTATAGGACTTAGTTTGCTTGGTATGGTGGTACATGCCTTTAGCACTTGGGAAACTGAGGCAGGTGGATTTCTGTAAGTTCCAGGTCAGCCTGGTTAACTTAAGACATCCAGGGCAAGCTACATGCATGGATCCTGTCTCAAAGAAAGAAGAAAAGAAGAAAGGAAGAAAGGAAGGGAAGAAGGGAGGAAGGAAAGAAATAAAGAAGAAAGAAAGAGAGAAAGGAAGAAGGAAAAGAAAAGAAGAGAAAAGACTCCAAGCTCCATTCCCTGACCCCTCCACCCCAGTTTTAAAAGCAGCAAATGATTTTTGGGGAGAGGAGACTTCATGGAGCAATTTGAAAGCTGTACAGAGAACTCCAGAGATGTAGCTTTTACTAGTTCTCACCTATTTTAGCGTGTGCTTTTTGTGAGGCAGCTCTCCGTATTCCTGTAAGTAACACCACTAAATTCTCTGATTCAAGCTAGATTTGGATGGAAGTTTTCTTTGGCTGTTAGTGTCCTATCTGACATGTTCTTCTACTTATCTGACCATGGAACATTGTGAAATCTGCAAAATTACTGACCCTCAAAACACATTGGCAGATAAGAGTTCCTGGATGGGGACATGAGCCACAGCTGTTTCTCCAAGGCAGGGCTGGTGCCACAATCAGACACCCTGACTGAAGCTCAGTATGTTCCCACCTAGGGCTCTATGCTCAGTCTGGCTAGTAGCACTCAGGAGTCTCATAATCCAACCAACTTCAGTTGACAACTATGCCTAGGAAGGCATAGGCCCAAAAGAAAATGGTCTATTCCCATGTGAAGGCCTTAGTTAGAAGATCGTCTGCCTAGTATGACTTCTCCAGATGTTATAACCCTTTTCAAGGGTTGAAGAGGATTCTTTCAAAATGCCCCAGGGGTACGGTCAGTATATCTCAACTTCCTCTCACCAAAAGCTCTTACCTGCCTGGACACCAGGCACATTCACTCCATCTTCACATGCTGGCTTGCAGCATTTTGGGGGGAACTTTGGCCTTTCCTAGGTAGTCATGTAAATGCATTAAGGGATAAAACAAATTTGAGGATGGCAGGAAGCACAAGCAGGACTATTAGAGGACACCCTATCTCCTTCAATAGCCATGTTCTTTCTTTCCTATTGACATAGTTTTCTCAGCCCAGAAAAATCAGGGTTCTCAAGTGACCTTTTTCCTTTCCTTGCTCCAGCAGTAGGGCCTACCTTTAGCTTTTCTGGCTTCTTAGGATGACATGCCCACCAGTCTATTGCTGTGCTCTTCTCTCTAGGGCAGTAGTTCTCAACCTTCCCAATGCTATGACTTTTAATACAGTTCCTCATGTTATGTTGACCCCCAACCATAGAATTACTTCATTGCTGCTTCATAAGTGTAATTATGCTACTGTTATGAATTGTAATGTAAATAATATCCGATGTGACCCCCAAAGGGACCCACAGGTTGAGAACCACTGCTCTAAAGTAATGATCCCAGTGTTCCTAGGAATCCCATTGCATAAATAGTCTATGCTTAACAAATGTCTGCATTTGTAAGCCTCAGTGTAAGGGACGTTTCTACCCCAGGTGCCCATGTAATCAATACTCCAATTTACTAAAGAAGAAAGAATGGCTCAAATGTTAGGAGTATTTGCTATTCTTCCAGAGGACCCAACGTCAGTTTCCAGAACCCATATTGGCTCACAACTGCTTGCAACTCCAGTTCCAAGAGATCTAATTCCCTGCCCTCTTTTGGGCTCTTCATGCATGAGCAGTCACATGCATATACACATGCACAGATGTACAGAGGATGCAGGTTTGGATCTCAGTGCCCACACAGTGGTTTACAACTGTCTGCAACTCCAGTTTCAGGGATCTGACACTCTCTTCTGTCCCCCACAGGCACTGCATGAATATGGTGCACATATAAATATGCAGGCAAAATATCTGCACAGATAAAAGTCTTAAGAAAAAAAAGAATAAAGAGGTACAGAAACAAGGGAAAGGCTAAGGGCCCTATCCCTAAAGTGATCCGAAGCTCATACTTCTCTGGGTCAGGAGTCATCTGGGTTCTTCCAGTTAGGCCTCTAGTATTCCTCTGTCACAATTCCGAATATTGTAATTTGCTTTTCATTTTATTAGTCACAATTCTCTAGGCTGTGAAGAACAGAAGCTCCTGCTGCTTTGGTGAAGAGAAGTTGGCTCACTTGCAAATGGCTAGCTATCCCTCAGGGATATTCAGCCACCAATTCAGTACTCCACAACTCTGCCACTTATCAGTGCCCTGAGCTAACTTCTCTTTTCCCCAAAGCAGCAAAAAAATGTAAAACAAAACAAAACAAAACAAAACAAACAAACAAACCAAAACCAAGTCCTGGAGTTGATATCCTAATAAGTCTGACTTGAGAATGGCAGGTTTCTAGAAAAGGTGACAGATCAGCACAACTGACTTCCAAGATAAGACTGAAGCAATAGTGCCTACCATGTCCAATGTCTTCTTAATTCTATTTTAGAAAGTCAAGTATTTCTGAGGAAACACAAGACACAGGCAACAGGGTACTCACTCTTGGAAGTTCAGATCTTTGACTCAAAAAACTTAAGTGCCTTGGAGCAATGAACACTACAGATATGAACAGTAAAAGGCTATTTATTTATATAAAGTGGTCCCAAATGGACTAGTTCCTTGAATTTACTTGCAAATCTTTTATTTTACACAGAACTTTGCATTGTAGCATAGCTATGACAAAAGTACCATACATTCTCAAATCTACACATGCAATCTCACCATAGTTACCTATGCATGCACCTGAGATGTTCATGCACAATCACAGAGCATTGAGATGGGCCTCTCTGTTCTCCTTGAGGAAGACAAATGATTTCAAGAAGAGTACAGCAATGCTTGACAAAGCTCAGGCCATTCTAGTGCTATCCTATAAATGTAGTAAAACTGATCCCTCTGACCTTAAATTTCCCAGGGTCAGGTGGTTTTGTCTAAAGGGCTGTCTTGTCCTAAAAGGTATCTTTAAAATATTTTTAGACTTATTTTATGTGTATGAGTGCTTTGCTTGTAGATATGAATTGAAGTTATGCATGGTTGTATGCTGCCATCTGTGTGCTGGTAACTGAATTTGTGTCTTTTGCAAGATCAGGAAGTCCTCTTAACTGCTGAGCCATCTTTCTAGCACTCAAAGGGTTCTTTTAGAAGGAGAGATGTTTCAACTATCTCCCTCTCAGTATCTGATGCAACCTATTCATTTGTTCATTGTTCACTACATCCATGAGGAGGTGAGCAACAGCTGTAAATGGAAGCCTCCATACAATACCTGTCTTACAATAAAATCAAATACTAGTTTCTAGATTCTGGTCCTACTCCAAGTTCCTAACTTCCAGGGTAACTTTCCTGGAAGTCAGCAATGCTAGCCCGTGGAAACCAATAACCAGACTGCATTAAGATCCAGGAGGGTAACCTCAGGCAGTTCTAGCCAAGCCAAGCATGGTAGGTGGGCACTGCCTGCCAGAGGCCTGTAGGGCCAGAGTATAGGGCTACACCAGACTCTCCAGCACAATCAATCACCTAGAAGTAACCTGGTCCACTGGTCTGGGAATGATCAGAAACCTGAGCTTGTAGCTCTGAATTCACCAGTTATTTTGGTTCTGTTTCCTACATTCTCATCTGTAAATGGAGATAATACCTAGCCCTCAGGAATGTTTTGAGACATCTGTGGTAAATATTGGATCTACATTCACACAGAGTCTAATCTATAGCATGGACTTTGTGTTGCCCTAGACCCAAAATGTTCCGAAGATATGTGTGATCAGTAAACAAAGCGATTTTAATGAATAAAGTCTACCATCTTCAGTGGACTGACTAAAGTCAAATCTACTTACTGCTCCCCTTTAGTTAACAGATGGAAATCCTACTAGGTTTTAATAGCAGAATATGTGCCAAGCCAAGAAAAGGAGTATGAAGCATCAGAACCATGCTTCATCTTTGACTCTCAAATTAAGTGGGCAGGTTTGTCAAGCCTGTCATGTAGATTCTGCCTATGGGATACAGAGAGGGGCAGGTCTCTAGCTGAAGGCTCTTAAGTATTTGACGGAAACACAGACCACATCACAGAGAAGCAGAGGCAGATCTTTAGCGAGCACACTTCATCTAGAACAAAGCTACGGGAGCTTCTCTTTCTGGTGAGTCATTTGCTTTCTTTTGTTGGGTCTCACAGATTCCTGCCTGCAGCATGACATGGTGCAAGCTACTGAATTCAGATAATCATGTCTCCTATCCCTCACTGCCATGGTTGCTGTAAGGGTTAGAGAAATATGAAAACTACTTCATTGGTTCTGGAATACAGCAAGTGGTTAGAAAAGGATGGGAAAGGTAGTAATGGCATAACCAGACCCACCCAGGAATATAGAGCAGTCTAGTCACTGGTCTTCTATTTTTAATCAATAATTTTTCTATTTTAGTTCTTTTGTATCTTAAAAAACAAGCTATAATCCATAATCACTATCTACTCTTTTCAATATAAATTAATGCACAACTGCAGACATTGTAGACTATAAATAAATAAATAAATAAATACACAAAACAGATGAAATAAGTAATTTGGAATTTTGCCAAAGGCCAATGCTGACAGAGTTTGGTCCTTTAAGACTAGAGTCAAAATTATAAATGTTATCAAAGGGTCTTTAAACAAGAGTCTATACAATATGTGATTCATGAAGCCTTAGAATTATAGGCCTATGGACATTATTTCTCAGAGAAGGCCTACAGATTCAATGAGATTCTCAAAGAGCTTTGTGACCACAGAAGGTTAAGTGCCAGGTGTGGCAGCAATCCCAGCCCTTTGTGGGTAGAAGCAGGAAGATCAGAAGTATCTTCTATTTGTTGTAACAGTAATAGCACATGGTGGGGTTTTTTGTTTGTTTTGTATGTGTGTGTGTGTGTGTGTGTGTGTGTGTGTGTGTGTTTCTCATATTTATTCTGTTTTCAGCAATTTAAATATACTGAAACTTACAAAATAATTAGAAGTACTTCTTAAATATTTGGCCTACATTTTATGCTTTATATACAATTATAACTTGCTATCATGCTTTTTTTTAAAAAAACATTTTATTAAAAGTTCATTACTTTTTCCATTTTCCTAAATCAATACTTCAATTATAAAAAATTTTAACTTTTGATATAAGGGACAGTGATTTTGTATGCTGGAGGCTGTAAAGCAAGCATTCTACTGACAGCCATCTCTCCAGTCTAGTGATTTTCAATATTCTATTTGTGTAGTCTAGTCCCTATTTACCAACACAACACTGAATATGGATTTGTACATTTTCTGAAGAGTCATGCTAAGGTTGGATTCAGAAAAGAATAAGACAACTAAAAAGCAAATACAAGTGATGTAACAACAGAGAACTAGAGGTAACTCTTGGGAAAGCAAAGTTGCTTATTTCATATTTTAAATGGTGAAAAACAAATCACCCCCATGTGAGTCAATAAGATACACACAAATATCTGACACTATTTTAACACCTCAGAAAGCTATAGGACAGGATGCTCATTACAGCTTATCAAGACCAGAGATCTAGCCTGAGGTCTAGGTGTGGGGACTATTTACTGAATAGCCTTGTTTGGAAGGCAAGGTCCTTCCTTGATAGTGAGAAAAGGCATTATGGCTCTAGAGAAGGCAGAAGTTGCAGAAGCATTAGGAAGACACTGTTTCCAATTAGGACTCAATTTTAGGCAAGAAATGACCACATGGATTAAAAGGAGAGAATGTCTTCAACTTTTACATGTCCTCATCTGATCATGTAATATTTTGTCTTGGTAAATCTTACAGAAATTCTGTCCAAACACTTTTTAAAGGCATCTTTTAGAACCCACACTGGCAGGATATGAATCTAGGACACTGGTAAGGTTGGCCTGGCATTCTCAGGCCAAATGCTATCACAGCTGCCCCTACAATCAGGCCACAGGTTACATTACCCTATGTCCTACTTGTGGTCCTTGGTAGCCACAGGGCAGAGCAGGGTCAGAAACACCACAACCACAGAGGATCAAGTCCTGGGCAAAAAGGCTAGCATGTGGCCTTTGCTGCAAACCTACTCAGCAGCCACCCTACCTCATGTGCCATTCTAACTGGCCTTCCATTGTGAAGAGACCTTTAGGCCCTGAATGGCTAATCAAGGAAGTTAAAGCCATGCCTCCTCATGGGGATATATATCTTCCTAGAGATTCCAAAATATAAAGGGATCTCCAGAATCTGAGGCTCCAGCATAGATGTCAGAAACTGTTAGAGATGATAAATGGAAAAGTTTAGTTTGGGGAGTCAAGGCAGCTTAATTCCCTGGCAACAAATCCAGCTCTGTCAAAGTTCTGGGCACATGGTTTTCCATGAGTCAATTGCTCTTTTTATTACTATACAGCTGAGGAAGAGTAAACAGGAAGTGCTCTCCAGTCACACACAGTCCTTATCATCCTCCAAGCCCGAGGATAACACTAAGGAAGCTGCCTAGAAGAGGCACTTGATTTGGCTTTTATGAGTTTTTTAAACAATGAATGGGGCTGCCTTAGTTAGAGTTTCTAATGTGATAAAGCATCATGACCAAAAGCAACTTGGGGAGGAAGGGGTTTATTTAATCTCACATGTCCTGATCACAGTTCATTAAGAGCAGGAGCAGAAACCACAGAGGAGTGCTACTTACTTGGCTTGTTCCTTTCTAGCCTGAGTATCCAGTTTTTTTTTTTTATAGCCCAGAGGTGTCTCTACCCAAAATGGGCTGGGCCATTGCACATCAATTACTCATTAAGAAAACCCACTATAGACCTGTCTATACACCAATCATATGGAGACATTTTGTCAAGTGAGAGTCCTTCTTAAATGACTCTAGCTTATGCCAAGTTGACATAAAACTGACCAGCTTAGGGCAGAGAGTGGTAGGCACCTGCTGTGAGTCCCCAAGTAGATGGTACAGGCCTTCATGATAGACAGCAGTTCTGTGTTTCCAAACAGTTGTTGTGGACCTGGAGAGACAGCTCAGCAGTTAAGAGCACTAGACAGTTTCCAGAGAATCTGGGTTTGATTTCCAGCATTGCATAGTAGCTCACAACCATATGTAACTCCAGTCCCAGGCACTCCAATGCTCTTTTCTGGCCTTGATGAGCACTGCTCACACACAATTCACAGACATACATGCAGGCAAAACATCCATATACATAAAATACATGAAAACATAAAATACAAAACAAAAATAAAACAAACAAACAAAAAACAAAGGGCTACTGCGTCCACTTGACTGCATGGTGTCTTTTTTTTTTTTTTTTTTAAACAATTGAGTATTTTATGGGACAAACATACGAGGAACCTTAGATTTTTAGGGTTACTGAAGAGTTCCTCCCTCTGGCTGAGCAGTTTCCCCTGGGACAGGGCCATCTTCAGCACACTGCTATTACTGAGCATGATACCAAGTGGGGTTAGAGATAATTTGTTTTCTAAATGGAGTTAATGAGGACAGTGGGAAGAAAGAACGTCACTCAGACAGACCCAAATATAACTTCTAGGTTTTGATTCACAGATGTTTGCCCCAGAAAACACCATGGATGATGGGCATCAAGACACAGATCTGGACGACGGGCACTACGAGGGAGATGTCTGGCTCGCCAACAATTCCTATGATAACAGCCAGGACAACAAACGCTTCCTAAGGTTCAAAGAAGTCTTTTTGCCCTGCATGTACCTGGTAGTGTTTGCCTTGGGACTGCTAGGGAACTCCCTGGTTCTGATTATATACATTTTCTACCAGAAGCTGAGGAATCTGACAGATGTGTTCCTGCTGAACTTGCCTCTGGCTGACCTGGTGTTTGTCTGTACTATGCCCTTTTGGGCCTATGCAGCAACTTATGAGTGGGTCTTTGGTACAGTCATGTGCAAGACTCTTCGAGGCATGTATACAATGAACTTCTACGTGTCCATGCTCACTCTCACCTGCATCACGGTGGATCGTTTCATTGTAGTGGTCCAGGCTACCAAGGCCTTCAACCGGCAGGCTAAGTGGAAGACCTGGGGCCAAGTCACTTGCTTGCTCATTTGGGTGGTCTCCTTGTTGGTTTCTTTGCCACAGATCATCTATGCCAATGTTGAATGTTTTGACAAGCTTATCTGTCAGTACCACAATGAGGAGATATTCACTGTGGTTCTTGTTACACAGATGACTCTGGGGTTCTTCCTGCCATTGCTCACTATGATTATATGCTACTCGGGCATTATCAAGACTTTGCTTCATGCTCGAAATTTCCAGAAGCACAAATCTCTAAAGATCATCTTCCTTGTAGTAGCTGTATTCCTGCTGACCCAGACACCCTTCAACCTCGCCACGTTAATCCAAAGTACAAGCTGGGAGTACAATACCATAACCAGCTTTAAGTATGCTATTGTAGTGACAGAGGCTATAGCATACTTTCGGGCTTGCCTTAACCCTGTACTTTATGCCTTTGTTGGCTTAAAGTTCCGGAAGAACGTCTGGAAACTTATGAAGGATATCGGCTGCCTCTCTCACCTGGGAGTCTCAAGTCAATGGAAGTCTTCTGAGGACAGTTCCAAGACTTATTCTGCCTCCCACAATGTAGAGACCACCAGTATGTTCCAATTGTAGTAGGAACTACACTTGGAGAAGCTAAGTATCAGAATTCTTAGGAGCAAGGCTATATATATCCTTTGGATATAGCAACAAGAAAAGCTTTGCTTATAGCATGTGGAGTATCATGGAGAAGTCACTGAACAACTGTGGCTAGTATACAAAGTTTCTCAGATATAAATATGCCCTGCTTTTAATAGTTAAGCCTAATGTTCAAAGGAGCATGTCTTGAGATTTTGAAGCACTTTCTCTCTTTCATCCTCAAGAATGCTGAAATGATTATGATGGTTAACTCTAGAGATATCAAGTTCTCTTTTACCAAGTTTGGGGCTGAAAGTTGAAGAGCTGCATCAACAAAGATATTGATGGCAGATAACATGCAGGGCTGCTGAGTTCAGAAGATTCTTCTATGGGCAAGCAGTTGAGAGCTGAGAAGCCCCCACACAAACACTGCTTGAACGAGACCAAGCTTTGACTCATCCAGGGGTCTGTCTGACTTTTGTATAGGTGGATGCTTATGTTTTATTGGAATTGTCTAAGAAAGTGCAGCAATATGGGACTGAAAATAGGCCAGAATAAATTAGCTGAATTTCAGTAGTCCATGTAATGCTAGAAAAACGTATAAAACAGAGCTTAAGACTATAACAAATACAAGAGGACTCTGGTGGCTTTGCTCATTTAAGAAAAAAAAAAAAGAAAGAAAAATATTTTCCCCTGTCACACATAATATGTACACACAAATATATCAAGTATTTTGAGTTTCATGGCTAAGAAATAAAACCTTTTAAAAGTTTTCAAACTGCTTTCATCTTTAGGTACATTCTACTTTAATTTGGTATGCCTGAGACACAAAACAAAATAAACCTTCACAAACTGCACAAAAACAACCCAGTTAACTTCTAGGCCTAGAATAAAGGACATAATAGAGGCAGTGGTCTATGAAGGAAATGGATTATATCAATGGTGACAAGCTTGCTTTCACGGTGGTTTCCTGCTCCTGCCCAAGATGTGAGGTGCATTTGCTCAACTTCTGTAATACTGCTCCAGGATGAGGTGATTTTACTAGATTGATGCTGACTAGATCCTGGCAACCACATGAATAGGACTATGGGTGCTTGTTGGGTATCTGTACCACCAAGTCATTTACCTAAATAAGAACATCTACCTAAAAGGATTGAGAGAATGCACGGGAGGCTAGATACCCCTGGGCTCAGGGCCTGGCAGCCTAGGGCTGCCTCCCTGCTATTATTCACTGGGTATGACCTCAATGAAACAAATCAGTCTCAACTTCAACATGCTTGCACCCATGGCTCTACATCATTCTGTTTCTCTCTTCTTCCTTCTTTATTATACAGTCATGACCAGTCTGGAACTTGTTATGTAAACCAGCCTGTTCTTGAACTCACAGAGATCTACTACCTATGATTCAGGTGTGGGGTTATAGACATATACTAGCATACCTGACCTGAACAAATGTCTTAACCTTTGGCCATTTATTTTTATTGAGAAAGTACAAATCTCTCAGTTGATTTGAGGAGGACTTGAGATAATATCAAACACTTAGCACTGGCTGAGGTGGTTGCTCAGTTGGTAGATACTAGCAGAGCATGCATGGAGTCCTGGATTTGAACCCCAGCACTAAGTGTAACACATCTGTTATCCCACTATTTGGGTGGTGAAGGAAGGAGGATCAAAAGTTTAAGGTTATTCTCAGCTAGAGAAAATTTGGAACCAACTTAGGCTACACAAGACCCTGTCTCAAAACAAACCAAATAAAGAACAACATAATCTATTTTGTGGGTGAAAGATCTTCAAATTGGCAGAAGTTATTTTTTAGAAGATATAGTAAAGGATCCTTATGCTATCTCTAAGGGTGGGTACAGTAATACAAGCTGTTGTGTGAGAGTGTGTGTGTGTGTGTGTGTGTGTGTGTGTGTATGTGTGTATGTTTTTCTGGACATGACATGCCACATAGATTCTGGCTCAAAAAATTTGACCATGCCTTGGAATATAGTCATGGTCCATGGCCCCATGCACCATTTTATCAAACACACAATCAGGGCTGTAGTACACTTCCTTGCTATGTGCAAGTGACATGCAACATCAAGCGCTTACTCAAAACAACTAGGTTGCTTTCTGCAGGGTGATAAGGTTAACCTTCAGTGCACTTATCTTTATTTGCAACACTGCTGATGGAGAGGGGCTGAGTCCCCTTCCTTCATATCTGACTTCCCTAGTACTCCAGCTCAGGAAATGTAGGCTCTCAATGAGAAGAAAGATGAGTCAGGTGATAGGGCCCTGTAACTCTCTACACAGGTATTCTAGAGGTATGGCTGGACACTCAGCTCTTAGAGATAGTACCACCCTAGGCTAATCCAAGAAAGACTTTTCCAGGGCTTGGCTCATCAATTCACACTGCTAGGTGACAATGCTCTCTGGGTTATTTCTGACCAGCTGTCTATCCAGTGAAGAAATGAGATGAGATGGGAGAACCTTTGGATCATGCCCTCTTTCAGGCTCCTCACAGAAATGTTTATGCTGGCCTTTATGAAGTTTAGAGAAGCTTGCTTGTCTGTTGCCAAGAAAATACAGCAAAAGAACCTTCCTTCTCTTTGCCTCCTCAGCCACTATTCACCCCATTCTCTGGATATCTTATTATACCTAGGGCATATTACTATCTCCTCCTGTACCTACACCATCATTAGCAATAAATATACACACATACAAATCCAAACCAAATGAAACCCCCAAAACCCAGCTTGTTAGTTAAAGGGCTTGTGTCTGGCTTGCAGGCTACCAGCACAAAGGCTGTTGCTGCAGGCTACATTCCCTCAGAAGTATTAGAGGTCTCAAGCATTCACCATCTCTTTCTCCTACCTTTGCTCTCCTTGCTCATAGCAGGACATTATATCAAAGGTCAGACTGCTACGTGGAGTGGAAGTGGGAGCTGGATAAACATAGACTCTGATAAACATAGACCCTGCTTGAATCCAGACTGTTCTAGATGTGTTTCAGAGCCTGAGAACAAAGACTATGTGTTCCTCTCCCACTGGGCTCCTTATTCCTGAGGATGGTGGAAGTGCTTATGGGTTCTGGCTCCAGTTAGGACATATGAAGACCAGGCATAGCTATGTTTTCAGAGAGCTGAATGCATGGTGACTTCCTTCTAGGGACCATCTGATTACCCAGGGATTCTTAGTGTCTAGGATGAGGAGATGGTACCACAAGGCAGAAAAGGGAGCACAGAATACAGAAGCTGTAAGTCACCTTACCTTCCACAGGGCTTACAAAGTAGCATCTTGGACAGGCGCCCAGTTTTTCAGGTCCATAGTTACTAGTGCTGTTTTATAGGCAGCTTGGTACTGTCATTTCCACTTTCTGAGGAGAACCAAGTGGGGGGTGGACCTTGTTAGCAGCCTCTCTGCTCCTAAATACTGGCTGCAGAGCTTTCAGGTAGGTGTTACACCACACAAAGGGCCTGACAACTCTGTACTCTACAGTCACAGGTTTTAGGCATAAGGTGACTTTTGAACTTTAACCATGATCACCATATCCTGTCCTTTTTCTTGTTTCTAAGATAGCAGGCATCAAATCTCTTGGCTGGTGACCAGAGTTCTCCTGTTATGCATTCTGGCCGCAAAGCCCTGGTTCTGAAGTGACTGGCAAGCAGGCTCTCAAGGAAGGTTTCAGATCATTTAGTGTAATCTCGGTACCTGAGGGAGAAGGCTTTTTTTTTTTTAAAGGATGATGAGGCTTCAAGTTGAAGATACTGAGAAGTGTGTGTGCATAGTAGACACCCACAGCACAGGCTGACATCAAAATTCAGCACCAACATCATGAAAAATCACATCTCTCCACAGGAGGTTTCTGGCTCAGGCATTGTCTCTGTTTGCCTTAAGGAAGGGTACGGTATTTTAGCCTCCCTTGCACAACTTAAAGGAGCTGTATTCAGAGGCTGCATTTGTCATGGCCATAGGGTCTGAATGCTTATATGGGTCTGGAGCTTATGCTCTTCACCCTGAATGGCCTATATGTCTGGTGCCTTGAGAGCAGGCCAGGTCTGGGAGACTTTGGCTATGTGTGAGCTGGGCAGAGGCCAAGGAAGCCAACTATCTATTACCTCAGTTCTGAGAATGGGAAATCTGGGTAGTGGTGTCTAGGACACTGAAGGAGAGGGTACAGGCATGACTAAAAGGTTGTACAGGGCATCTATCTGCTACAAGCGAGGCCTGTGCCAGAATGGGGAAAGGTTAGCTGTCAACAGGAGATCCTGTTAGGCTTCTCTGGGAGGTGAAACTGGGTTTGGAGACTTTTTCTTGTTCCATCATTTCCAGGAAGGGTCAAAGCTTAATTCCTCTAGCATTACTTTGTTCCTCAGATTGCTTACCTTTCCCTCTAAGTTTCCTTCGAGGGATGGTGGTGCAAGTCTAGGGCTCTCCTTCCCATACTTTCCCAGACTCTTGATGTCTTTGACTGAGTTTTAGATATGGGAAGAAAAAGAAGGCTAAGGAAAAGCTCCCATACATGCTAAGACACAATCTAAAGTGTAGAAAGGTGGCTCTTCAATCAGTCAATCCCAGAGGATCTGCATTGGCCAGGCCAGAGTGATGGCAGTTTCCTTTCTCTGGAATAGTTCCTGATTTCCCAAGACCAAAAATTATACATACTGGTCAGCTTTCTGTTTCTGTTCCTACTAGGAAAGCAGAAGGTGAAAGATGTGGGAGGAAGCTAGAGAGCAGTCACCTCATCCAGTCCTAGGTGCCTGTGAGAAGATACTTTAAATCAATGGCCATCCTCTTGGGACTCCTAGCTCTGGGTCTACTCACACATCTACTCATTCGTTTTGCTAGGCATCAATGGCAGAATGTAGTTTACTGCTAAAAGGAAGAGAAGAAATCCTGGAGACCACTGAGTCATGGGGGTCAGGGTGAATGCTGACGACTACTGACCAAGTATGTGTCAAAGAATTGTTTCAGAAAGGAGAGGATTGGTCCAAAGTCACAGAAGCAACAGTGAACAGGAGCTATCTTACATTTGGTAATGAGAAGCTTTGTCCATGAGTGAATTCAGTGTTATTATCAGAGAACACACAAGAGTGGTGATATACTTAAGCCTAAAATCTAGGCTAGTACCCTCATGAAGATTAAGTGCAGGCCCTCCCATGTGGCAAAAATTAACATGAAAAGGGTGACAGGTGACTCCTGGTCCTATTCTGGATTCTAGGTAGGTCAGAGATCTCACTGTGACTCATGAGCTCAAAGAAGTCCTTCACAAGAAGAGTTGGGCTTTTGATACTGTATTTGTAAGGAAGGATTTATTTTGGCTCAGAGAGTATCAGTCCTTCAGAGCATGGAAGGCATGGCAGAGCAGTCATCTAGACTTATTAGCATTGGACTTGGAAGCAGAGAACTCATGCTGGAACCACAAGTAGGTAAAATTTTCAAAGGCTCAACCTCTCTGATTTCTACTTCCACCAGTCAGGCCACACCTTCTAAAAGATCCACAGCCTTCAAAACAGTGGCATAAGCCTTGGACTGAGCATTTAAAACAAACTTCTCAGGGACATTTCAGACTCAAAATATAACATTTAGCCCTTGACCTGAAAGGCTCATTACCATCTCACAATACAAAATGCATTTAGTTCAGCTTCAAAGAAAGCCCTGTTGTCTTAACAGCATCAACAGTGTTTGAAAGTTCAGTCTCTTTTGAGACTTATGACATGCTCAGTAGTGAGACCTTGTAAAATAAAAATTTTAATTATATACTTCTAATATATAAAACCATTTCCGTTATGAAAGGGAGTAATGAAGGTAGAGCAAATATAGACATGATATCTTAACACTGAAAACATTAAATCCTTCCTTCCAGTCCCACAACACCCAGAAGAAGCTCCACTGCCAGGCGCTCTAACACGCCCAGCATCAGAGATGAGGAGGATACAACATCTGTCCCAATACCTCGAGCAACTGGGACCAGCAGGACCAAGCACATAGTAACTCTGCCAGTCCAGTAGCTCAGGTTTCTTCTGGTCTGTCTGAGCTGGTGCCCTGAACAGACCTTGGGTGCTGATTCTGAGGAGTTCTGACACAATCAGGATCACAGGAAGGACAGGCTCCAGTCAGATTTAGCAAGGGCAGGTAGAACTAGAGATAACCAGATGTCGAGGGGCAAGCATAAGAATATAAGCAACACAAACCAAGGTCACTTGGCATCATCAGAACCCAATACTCCCACCATTGCAAGTCCTGGACACACCATCACACCGGAAAAGCAAGATTCAGAAATAAAATCACTTCTCATGATGATGATACAGGACTTTAAGAAAAACATAAATAGCACCCTCAAAGAAATACAGGAGAACACAGGTAAACAGCTAGAAGCCCTTCAAGAGGAAACACAAAAATCCCTTAAAGAACTATAGTAAAACACAATCAAACAGGTGAAGGAAATGAGCAAAACCATCCAGAATCTAAAAATGGAAATAGAAACGATAAAGAAAACAGAAAGAGAGACAACCCTGCAGATACAAAACCTAGAAAAGAAATCAGGAGTTGTAGATGCAAGCATCACCAACAGAATACAAGAGAGAGAAGAGAGCATCTCAAGGGTAGAAGATACCATAGAAAACATTGACACAACAGTCAAAGAAAATGCAAAAAGCAAAAAGCTCCTAACCCAAAACATCCAGGAAACCCAGGATGCAATGAGAAGACCAAACCTAAGGATAATAGGTATAGAAGAGAGTGAAGACTCCCAAGGTAATGTGCCAGTAAATATCTTCAACAAAATTATAGAAGAAAACTTCCCTAACCTAAAGAAAGAGATGACCATGAACATACAAGAAGCCTACAGAACTCCAAATAGACTGGACCAAAAAAGGAATTCCTCCCGTCACATAATAATAAAAACATCAAATGCACTAAACAAAGAAAGAATTTTAAAAGCAGTAAGGGAAAAAGGTCAAGTAACATATAAAGGCAGGCCTATCAGAATTACACCAGATTTCTCACCAGAGACTATGAAAGCTAGAAGATCCTGGGCAGATGTCATACAGACCTTACAAGAACACAAATGTCAGCCCAGGCTACTATACTCAGCAAAACTCTCAATTACCTTAGATGGGGAAAACAAGATATTCCATGACAAAACAAAATTTACACAATATCTGTCCACAAA